>CAUYON010031762.1:0-61103 GCA_963573935.1 Arctocebus calabarensis
GACTCAATTGATTCTCTCGCTTCAGCCTCCCTACTAGCTGGGACTACAGGTCCCCGCCACAGTGCCCAGCTATTTTTAAAGACAAGATCTTGCTCTGGCTCATGTTCATGTGGAACTCATGAGCTCAGGTGATCCACCCACTTTGGCTTGTTTCTTCTTTATTCTGACCAATAGTAGGTATTTCATTCTTCTTAACTTTCACTAACCAGAAGGATATAAAGTGATATAACATGATCAATTTTCATTTACCTGATATTGACCACCTTTTAATATATTTATTACACATTTGAATTTTCTCTTCTATAAATTACGTATTTATTCATGCCATGTATCTTTTTTCTACTAGCTCATTTTCTAATCAGTTTTTGAGAGTTCTTTGTATGTTATAGCTATTAATCATCAATTTATATAGTACATTTTGTATACTAGTACACTACATTAAAACTTTATTGGCTTTTCATTGCCTATGGAATAAAGTCCAAGTTCTTTAACAAAGTAAGGCAGGTTGTCTGGGTAGGAGATGGTGTTCAGATGCTTTTGATAAGGAAGGTTAGGCAACACCCATTGCCCCGTGTATCCATTTACATTTGTTGATTTACACAGAGGTTGAACAGTACTGTCTGTGAGAAGAAGTAGTGGAGGTCCTGGGAACTAAGTCATCATAGAGAAGAAGGAATCTGCACCCCTGAATCAAATGCAGCATTTGGGCCAGAATGTCCAGGGGTGACCGTGTTCTGGGTTAACTGTGGAAACTGATACTAAAACAGCAGTAAGTGTGGTTCCTGGAAGAAAAGGGGTACTTAGCCTGTTCAGAAAGCTGCTATAACAAAATAGCAGCCCCAAACTAATTCACAAACAGTAGGAATTTATTTCTTACACTTCTAGAGGCTAGGACGTCCAAGATCAAAGTGCCAGTGATCCAATTTCTGAAAAGGGCTTGCTCTCTTCTAAGATGAGCTTCTTGCTGCGTCTTCACAAGGTGGAAGGTACAAACACCGTGTCGTCCAAAGTGCAAAAGCAAAAAGAGCCAACAAGAGTTTCCTTTGTAAGGGCATTAATGCTATTCACAAGGGTGGAGCCCTCACGACTTAATCACTTCCCTGGAAGCCCCACCTCTTAGTACTGTTGTGTTTAGGTTTAAGTTTCGGCATGAATTTTGGAGGGACACAGGGAGCTTGTGTGGAAGTTTACATAGCTGTTCCTTTGGAGCCAAGCAGCCTTGCCATGGAACTCTTAATTGAACTGTATCAAATAAGAGCATTTCTCTTCACACTTGGCTAGCACAGTAGCAATAATATCTGGTCTTCAGATGTAGCAATGATGCTCTAATTTCAACATTATAAATCCATATGTCTAGGTATTTGTGTCAATAAAAGAACAAAATGTTCCAACTATGCATTAGTATCCTGGTAAATCACTCTGGCCTGGAACTGCAGAATTCTAGTGTGGCTAGACAAATTCTAGCAAGTGATAATGTAGATGAGTTCATCAAAACATAAAAGTACTCCCTAAAGAGTCTCCTAAGTTTTGTTAGAAAAAAACCCAGAAAGTAATTTTAATTTCTTGCAAGGGTCTTGACTTCCTTTAGTCAAGCCAGTGAAACTCAGGAGCTTGTGAGAGCTGGGTGTTGATGCTAATGGCATTGCCTCTATACATGCTGTTGGATCTTGAAACCAGGGGCTTCCTTTCTCATTGTACACACAGTGGCCCTTGCCACCTCTCCAGCCTCATCTTCTATAATTTTTTCTGTCCCTCTCCAAGTTCTGATATGTTAATTCAGTAATAAATTCCTCCAAGCGCCATACGTTGTCTACTGTAACTTTGAAGATGCTATTCTGTCTTTATTTACTGGCTAACTCCCATGAGTCACTTCAGAAACTCCTTTCTCTTGAGTCCTCCTGGGCTTGAGGTCCCCCCCAAGGCTCTCATAACATTCTGCGTGCCTCGCGCACCACCTCTCTGCAGACTGTGCACTAATTTCTTCAGTGTTGAGTGCAGTGCCCAACACGTAATGATACTCAGTAAAGCTTATTAAATGAGCACACAAATGGATTAGAAAAACAAATGTTCCTATGTGCTCAAGTCTATGCTTTTTTCCCAAGATCAATAAAGGATGTATTCCCTGCCCTCAAATAACTAATCACCCCCCTGAGAAGACAGGGAATTATTCTTGTTGTTGTTTGTTTCTCCCTTCAAAATACTAAATAATTATACACATGAAAAATTAAACATTCAATTACATAATATACCCTGTAGGAACCATATCCTCCAGATATTCTCTGTAGGAATATCTCTCTGTAGGAGATATGATAAAGCCATATACATTATCAAAAGAAAGAATGCCCTCTTTGTTAGTGGACATATCTATATAGTTCAAAAATTAACCTCTAAACATGTATCAAATATCAATATGTGAAGCCCATTGTACCAGCCACAGAAGGTAAAAAGAGGAAAATTGCTAACTTTAAGGGCTCATTGTCTGGCTACAAACACTTCAGATTCTGTTTGGAAATAGAGAGGGTGTATATAGTAGCCGGTGACAGCTGAGCACCACAGCTGGAGTGACAGGGCACATAGCCACATAAAAATAAAGCCAATCTAAATAAAAGCAAAGTCTATGTCACAGCAAAAAGAAAAAAAATAAAGGCAATCAGTGTTACTCATTAAAATAGCAAAGATTAAAATAGAGAACGTATGCAGCCTTGGTGGGAGTGCTGATTAAGTGAGTACTATTATACAAGACTAGTGGGAGGATAAATTGGTCTGTATTTTCTTAAGGGCAATTTGGTATCATGCATCAAGATGTTCAGATATATTAAGAAACAACGGCTCGGCGCCTGTGGCTCAATGGGCTAAGGCACCAGCCAAGTACACCTGAGCAGGTGGGTTCGAATCCAGCCCGGGCCCATCAAACAATGACGGCTGCAACCAAAAAATGTCTGGGTGTTGTGGCAAGCACCTGTAGTCCCAGCTACTTGGGAGGCAGAGTCAGGAGACTCGCTTGAGCCCAGGAATTGGAGGTTGCTGTGAGCTGTGATGTCACAGCACTCTCTCCAGGGTGACAGCTTGAGGCTCTGTCTCAAAAGAAAAAAAAAAAAAGAAATAACACCTTGACTTAGTAGTTCTACTTCTAGTAATTTATGTTAAGGAAATAATCAGAGACAAGGACATTTATGCAGGGATATTGATAGCAGTTTTATTTTAATGGGAAAAAAATAAAAATGGCAAAAATGTTGAACAATGGAGAATAGGTTAAATGACTTATGATTCATCCTTATGATGGACATCTTGCAGCCATTTGAATCCATTGTTTTCTGAGGATTTTAGCATGGGAAAAATTTCATGTCTTAAAATTAAGAGGAAAAAAATACACAAAACTATAGACACGTTACCTATATTCTGTGATTGCAAAAACCCTAGATGTTAGCAGCAGTGGAACTAAAGGTAGTTCTTTTTTCTTCTCTATCGTTTTATTTATTTTCTAAATTTCCTATAGCACGCATATGTTATTTTGGAATTAGAAAATTTTTTTAATGAAATGAAGTTGATGGGACAAGATAGTTTATGCCTAAAGGAAGGTGACAGTAAACTCACATTCGCATAGAATGGCTGGGAGTTGCACCTGCTCTTTGGTTTTCATGCTATCTGGCTTTATCCATGTTCTCTATAACCTCTGCAGTGTTTGACAGGAGAGTGCATGGGGAAAAAGCAAACAGTGAGAATTCGAAAGTGAGACTACCATTTATTTTTGTTTTACTCACATGTTTTCTGCAAAGCTTAAGGGTGAGCAACTTGAAGGTCAAAGTAGTGAGTCTTTTCTTTGCTTTTTCTTTCTTTAAAATAATGCCCGATGAGGAGAAGGCAGGGAAGGGTAAAGGAGTGCTTTGTTGGAGCAACATGAGCCCCAAGAAGGTTTGCAAGGCATGAAGAAAAAGCCTCTTCTCTCCAGCCTTTGAGTCCTTAATGACCATTCAGGAACATTTGTCCTGCCCCAGATATGTGAGCACTGTGATATGTGAGTCTCAGTTCTTTTGGCCTAGTGGAGGGGTTAACTGAGGTAGGGACTGATCAGAAGAGAAGAGGCAGGCTCAAAACTCTGCCAAGGTATTGATTAGATAGCGCAGGAGGTCAACCCAGTTAGTACTTGTGCTTCAAGCAGAAAATGATCAATGAATGTTTGACATGCAAAAACTAGTTTCCATTTGTATCACTCCTCCAACCCCCAGTTCATCAAGGGCTTTTGCATTTATGATTTTATTTGATCCTAACCACAACCCTTTGAGAGAAGCACCGGTCTCCCCATTTTACAGATGAGATCATTGAGCGAGGTTCAACAAGATTAAAGGATTTGCCCCAGGTCTCTATCAGTTAATAAGAACTGGAGTGGAAATGCAGACTTCAGATTCCTCTTTCTTGTTTGAGACATTTAAGCCCTGACAGACACATTCTCATGCAAGAACACCCACAAATAATACTGAAGAGCGAAAAAGATAAATGAAAATCTATCTACTGGAAATTTGAGTCGTGATATTTTTCCCTTTTGAAATTATTTTTCCTTTCTTAGCCCAGATCATGGTTGCCAAGGAGACACACAGGGTGAAGGTTCTACCTCTGGGCCTTTATTCTTTAATCCAACCCTGTAAAGTGAGTGTCCACATTTCACTACTCAGGACCCTGTGGATGTGAGGGGTCAAGAAACTTATTCAAGGAGACTCAACCAGTAAGTGGCCCAGGCAAAACTCAAACCTAGCACTTTTGGGAATGAAACCAAGGCACTTTCCAAGGCCTGGCCTCCTCAGGTAGTATGTGCTTAGTAAACACCCTGAGCTTGTCTGGTCCACCAGAGGAGGTTTGATGGCCTGGATGTTTAAGAACTGTGCCACCATAGCAGATCAGGGCAGAGCACACGCAGAAGCATTTGCAGATCATGTGTGAGACAGAAGACGGGTGTCTGTCATCAATCAGGGGAATTTGGAATACCCTTTCTAGAAAATCTTCCTGGCTTTACCTGAATCTGCTTAACTTTAGAACATTATATGTACCTCTCCTCTTTCCTAGCTTCACCTGCACGTAGTTTTCTCTGGAAACGTTTACTGAGTAGTCACCGAAGTGACTCAGGGAAACCCATCTCAGGCTTTTTGTTGTCGTTGCAGTTTGGCCGAAGCCGGTTTTGAACCTGCCACCCTCTGTATATGGGGTCGGTGCCCTACTCACTGAGCTATAGGCACTGTCTCCCATCTCAGGCTTTTGGCTCACCAAAGGCAGGGTCCTGGGCTGCCTAATTCATTGCAGAGAAGGCCTACATCAGCTTCCAATCCTCAGTGCCTCCCCTTCTTTGACCACCAGCCCTTTCCAGGGTGAAGACGTGAATCATCTCAGCCTTCAAAAAGTTCAAATCTCAGTTAAAACAACAGCGGTTTCCCTTCCTTAGGAAAAAGAGATTTTCAGCCTCCAGTTTAGTTTTCCCCTTTCAATCCTTTTTACTACCAGGTCCCTGGACTTTCAGCTAGACTCACCTGTCTTTTCTCACGCACACGCCCTTTGTCCCTGTGTCCAGCCTCACTGTCTCCAGCTTCAGCCCTGGTGAGGACCACGGTCTATACAGAGGGCTTGAGGCAGGAAGTTGAGGCTTTGCTTTGTCACTCCATTTCTTCCTGCTTAGCACCTGTGTATTTTTGACATCTGTTTATCCAGTCTCCTTCATAAAATTGGAATCACAGAATGTCAGCAGCGGGAAGAACTAGTTCCTGCCGCACCGCCACAGCCTCTTCCCAGTCACCTCTGGGGTCTTTGGCATTTGTCCCAGAACTCCTGCACATCACAGCAGCCTCCTGTGGGGACTGCTGCTTCTTTTTCCTGGGATGCCTGCCTGATTGCCTCCAAAACTGAGGCAGGGCTCTCCAAAATCAGTGTTCAGCATGGCTGACCACGGAAGCAGAATCTTTGAGCTCCAATCAACCCACGAGACCTCTTAGTTTTCTCAGCAGCTCTACAGGTATGGGCACGGTGCTTTACACCGCTTCCCTTGTGCCAAGGAATGGCCGGCGTGACTACTCTGAGCTGGGGCCAAGCCACTCACCCTGCCTTTGGTCCCTGCCCCCTCTCCATTACCCCAGCCCACAGTCCTTTCCTCTCTGGACTAAGCTGCCTGGGTTCCTGTGAGCAGAGAATAGGGCTATATAGCATAGCGTAACGTATGTAGCACAGCACAGCATAATATAGCATAGTACAATGATTTTTCTATATCCCTTCCTAGACAAGTCTTGCCCTCACATGTCCTAGCCTGAGAGTCTCAGCAGGGCATTTGTGCTCACTGATGGCTTGGGTTGACAACGGTAATCATGCCGTGATGAGGATTAACAAGCTTCCCGGGCCTGTTGGGCGACTCTGCCTTGGGAACCGTCCAATCTAGAGCTGAGTCTATCCCCATAGCAGGGCATGCTTCTCTATGAGTCAGAGCTTGCAAATGCTGAAATTACCACCACCATGTTTCCAGGGATGACACATACTACCAAATGCCATCACTATGTATTTCCTTCCGCAGTAAGCCTTATAGCTGGTCCGTAAGTGGGCTTCAGCTTTGGGTAAGTTTCTTTTTGTGTCCGTTTTCAATGATCTCTGCTAGGGGAAGCAGCAGTGGCTTGGATAATCTAAAGGAACATAATATCTAAAAATAAAATAAATGTATCTTTGGAATGTGTTAGGTGATTTATTTGTTTTAAGCAGAGCAGTTACTTTCCTAATGATACTTAATTTAGGTTAATGAGAAAGAAATAGCATTCTGTCATCCCAGATTAGTTAGAAAGGCCGTTCCAGGAGGTGGGAGAGAGAGATGAGCCATGAGGCAGGATTATAAAACAGTGTGCTCAATGTCCACACTGGCTGGAGGAGATACCCACACTCTGTCCCAAAATGCCTAGGGATTTCACACACGCTTAGGGCTTTTGCTGCTAGGGGTAGGGTCACACATCCTGCCATCTTCCCAGTTGGTTGGAGGGGCCTGCCATCTTGGAAATGAAGGAGAAAAGCAAACAGAGAAAGAAATGCTTCTGTGTCCAGGAATGTGAGCATGGCCTCTAAAATAAAAAAGCGTAGGATGTAGTGTTCCTTTTCCAGTGAGTATTGTAAGGCCCCGTTGAGAGAGAAAGTATGTTTTGGGGATCCCATGGATGGTCAACTCCCTGTTGCCCTTTCTAAATTCCTAGCTCTGATTCCCAGGACATAAAGAGACCCCCAGGTGCACAGAATGTGACCAGGCAGGGACACAGAGGGTGAAATGTAGAGAATTTAGACTCAGAAAACATGGATTGCCTCTTGTTCTCTCTGGGATCTTGGGTAAGCTATTTCATTGCTTTTTCTTTTTTAAAAATTTTTATTTATTTATTTATTGAGACAGTCTCACTCTGTTGCCCTGGGTAGAGTGCCATGGTGTCATAGCTCACAGCAACCTCAAACTCTTTTTTTTGCCCCAGCATCCAAGGAGCTGGGACTTACTACAGGCATCCACCACAACTCTCAGCTACTATATATATATATATATTTTTTTTTTTTTGTAGAGATGGTATCTTACTCTTGCTCAAGCTGGCCTTGAACTCCTGAGCTCACACAATCCACCCACCTTTGCCTCTGAGAGTGCTAGGATTACAGGCATGAGCCACTGAACCAGGGCTTTAATTGCTTTCTCAGGGAACCCATCTGAAACCATTAAAACAACAGCTACCTTACAGATGAGTGGCTGCTATGAACTGAATTTTTGTGTCCTCGCAAAATTCATATGTTGAAATCCTAACCCCAAGATGATGACATTAGGAAGCAGGGCCTTTGGGAGGTTATTGGGTCATGAGGACACCCTAACGAATGAGATCAGTGCCTTTTTTTTTTTAATTTTTTTTTTAAGACAGAGTCTCACTATGTTACCCTCAGTAGAGTCCCGTGGTGTCACAGCTCACAGCAACCTGAAACTCTTGGGCTTAAGTGATTCTCTTGCCTTAGCCTCCCAAGTAGCTGGGACTACAAGAGCCTACCACAACACCTGGCTATTTTGGGGGGGCAGTTGTCACTGTTGCTCTAGCTGGCCCGGGCTGGGTTCAAACCCGCCAGTCTTGGTGTATGTGGCCAGCACCCTACCCACTGAGCTACGGGTGCCACCAGTGATCAGTGCCTTTATAAAAGAGGCCCAAGGGAGCTCATTCATGCCTGTCACCATGTAAGGATACAACAAAAAGTGCCATCTACGAACCAGAAAGCCCTCACCAGACACCAAGTCTGCTGATGCCTTGATCTTGGACTTCCCAGCCTCCCAAACTGTGAGAAATAAATTTCTGCTGTTTATAAACTACCCAAGCCACTGGTATTTTGTTGGTACGGCCCAAATGGTCTAAGCCAGTGGCAGCTAAATGATATTTATGAAAGTATTTTGGAAGTTGTAATGTCCTGCACCAATATTAGTTATTGTTATAACTATGACTGACTCAGTGACACTCAATCACAGTCCTGGAAATACAACTTAAAGGACATGCCGGGCTGGGCTCAGTGGCTCATGGCTATGATCCTAGCACTCTGGGAGGCCAAGGCGGGTGGATTGCCTGAGCTCACAAGTTTGAGTCCAGTCTGAGCCAGAATAAGACCTCATCTCTAAAAGAAGCCATGTGTTGTGGTGGGCTTCTGCAGTCCCAACTATTTGGGTGGCTGAGGTGAGAGAATTACTTAAGTCCAGGAATTTGAGGTTGCTGTGAGCTCTGATGCCAGGGCACTCTACCAAGGGCAACAAAAAAAAACTCTGTCTCAAAAAAAAAAGGACATACCCTCCCTATGGTGAGACACCTTAGAGTTGGAAAAGCACTGTGCTCTCAGCACCTAAGGGCTATCTTCCAGTGTCTGCTTAATTGTTACTATTCTGAATCTGACATAGTTGGAGATACCACAAAAGCCCAGAGTAAGACAGACTGCCTTCCTCCATGTAGTTCTTTCTCATTTTCATGCCAATTGGTTGAATTTATTAATGATTCTCTATCTCAGCCTCTCCACGTATCAGCCTATTCAGAAATGCTTGGCAGTAGAATTGCCATCTACCTTACACACCAGTTTGGACTCTGCCCAGACCCTTTGTAAGAGGGCACTTCCAAACACTCTGCTCAGGCTTCCTTATCTAAGATCCTTTCTTCAAAAGATGAACAGAGGCAGAGAGATGGAGGAGGCAGGGACTGCTGATCATCCACTGTCTCATTTGATTATATTCTCTCCCACAGAGGAGAGGAAAAAAAGAATCTTAACAAATGCTTTAGGATACCCTAAAATGTCCTTCCCTGCTCTGTACCTCCTTATTCTCGTCTCTCAATTTGTCTCCTTTCTTTTGACCACATCCACCACTCCTGGCTTTCCTGTTTCTGTTCTTTTGTCCCCTTATCTTAAACCAGAGGACCTCTGGGACCAAATAGCAAAATCCATTAGAAGAAAATGGGATACGTGCTCTGGGACCAGGGAAGTAACCTTCAGATTCTCGTGGTTGATGAGAAAAAGGACAAATACATTCATCCGGATGATCTCAAATGGCCTGCTTTGGTTTAAGATTGGGCGTGACGGTTCCTAAGTCTTCATGGACTTGCGTTCCTAACCCATCCAAACCTAATGGAACTCTCATCCTCACTCTACGTGCAGCCACCAGCCCATGTCTTTGCCCGTTTGGGCAGCTATAACAAACTATCACAGTCTGGCTTATAAACAATGGAAATCTATTTCTCACATCCTGGTAAGTCCAAGAAAAAAATATCAGCAAAGTCAGTGTTTGGTAAGGGCCCACCTCCTAATTCATAGAGGGCCATCTTCACATGGCAGAAAGGGCAAGGGAACTTTCTGGGGTCTCTTAGATAAGGGCACTAATGCCAACAGAGAGGGCTGTACCCTCATGACCTAATCACTACCCAGAGTCCCCCACCTCTTGATACCATCACATTGGGAATCAGGTTAACATATGAATTTTGAGTTACACAAACATTCAGTCCATAGCTAGCTACAATTAGTCCTTCACTTCAGGATCTTTATATTTTTTTGTTTTCCTTTATTAAATCATAACTGTGAACATTAATGCATTTATGGGGTACAATGTGCTGATTCGATATATAATGTAGAATGCTTGCATGTAACTGATTATACTTAGAATCTTTAGCTAATTCTCAACTACCTTTGTGCTACCTCTCACGCCTCCAAGTGCTTCCTACCTTTCATGGTCACTGGATAAATTTTAAATTATCTTCGGTGTATGTAATATTTCTGAAAATAGATTTTTCTTTTTTTTCTTTGAGACAGAGACTCAAGCTATCACCCTGGATACAGTGCCATGGCATCACAGCTCACAGCAACCTCCAACTCCTGGGCTTGAAGATTCTCTTGCCTCAGCCTCCCAAATAGCTGGGACTACAGGCACCCACCACAATGCCCAGCTATTTTTTGGTTGCAGTTGTCATTATTGTTTGGCAGGCCTGGGCTGGATTCGAACCCGCTAGCTCAGGTGTATGTGGCTGGTGCCTTAGCCGCGTGAGCCATAGGCACTGAGCCCTGAAAATATATTTCTTAAGAAAATAAGGATGTGGTAAATCAGGAATCTTCAAAATGTTATGTTCTGTCTTAGGTCAGATTCCCTAGAGACAGAGCCTGATGTGGAATTGTTGTGCAGGTGACTTTTAGGGAGGAAGGGGAGGAGGATAGCAAAGCGAATAAGCTATGAAGGATGTGGCTTCAGGAGAAACCTGATCTTCCCAGGAGCTCTGGAGTATAAATGGCACCACAGAATTTGTTTTGCACTAAGGCAAGAGGTAGGTACTTTTGTATTCCCACTCTGGTCAACCACTGGCTGTAGGCTGTGGAGGGATGTCATTTCCAGGCATGTGGAGAGGTGGCTGAGGCTGTCCCAGATAGGAGTTCATCAATGGCACCCACACAGCTGGAGGGAGGACACCCAGGGGCACCAACAGCTTCCAAGACGTAACTGCTCCGACTGGTTAATTCCAGGCCTGGGATTGTGCCTTGTTGAAATAATTATAGAAAAAAACGCAAAGATATTTATTGCAGTGTTATTATGATAAAGGGTTTTAAAACGCAAAAACCTAAAGTTTCAATAGGACAGGAATAAAGAAGTCAACTGCGTAATACTATAATAAAATAAATACATCATGTACTTTCATGGAATTCTTTGCCCCACAAAACCCGGTCTATATCTACCTTCCTGATTTTGTCTGGTTCCACTCTCCCCCCTTGCTCACTATTCCCTAGCGCAGCTGGTCTCCTCACTGTCCCTCCATGTGCCACTCCCAGGGCTCTGGCATTCACTGGTCCCTCTGTGCCCAGAACACTCTGCTCCCAGATCTGCTCCTGGCTGCCCCCAGGTGCCATTCAGGGCTCAGACTTCCCTTCACAGAGGGCTTTCCTAAACACCTGCTCTAGTTACTCTCTAACGCATCGCCCCCTTTTATAGCATTTATCATTCCAAGGTTTGCTCACTTTATTTCTTTACTTATCTTTTTCCTCTCTTCCCATACTAGAATAGAAGCTCCATGAGAGTGGGACGTTACCTGTTCTTTTCCCTGCTGTATCTGGTGCCTGGAGCACAGATGGCCCTCCGTAGATGACGGTTTGGTAACTCAATGAATGAGTACATATTTTACAATGATGTCTACCAAAATTGTAATAAAATGGAAAGTGAACAAAACCTGCTGTTTGGTGAAATGGTCATGATGTAAAATGTCTTAGGTTACACAATTAGATCTGCAGGAAGAGAACTTCTGAGTCTGGCCATGATGTTCCTACCTAAAACAATAAATATCTCGACAAACTATATGACGTGATGGTTTCAGTCTATGGACAATCGTTATCATGGGATTGTGTCCCTGAGAAAAGGGAGGGGGGAATCCAACAGCGAGACCTATGATTGCTTCAGTTCCTAACAAGAGGCAGTTTCCAGACTGCAGTGTGGGGAGGAGGAACCCAAACAGAGCCTCGCGGTCACCCCAAATTGAGCGATTGGGGTTCAGGGAAGATGAGATGCCTAAAATTTGAGGGGCAGCATAATCAAAGAGGAGGGACATGCCTGGAGAGAGTTGCAAAGCTCTGCAGACTGAGAATTTGAATGAGCACTGATCTGTGTGTATGTGAGAGAAAATAGCACGAAACCAGAAAAATCACATATAGCTACAGAAGCAAGAATACCCCAAATTCCTGACGGTCTCAGAATTTTGTTCCCATTAACTGCAGTAGAAAGACCACAGAATACACAGAGCAGTTGTTACAGTCCTCGAAAGGGTATGGTACTAGTAATGGAGCTAACTTAGCACTAGCTATGGCTCTGCACCACTCTAGCAAGCGTAAAAGCAAGGCTTGAAGGAATCGAACCAACTCTAAGTAACTTGCTTGCAGCCAGAACAAAGCAGAACATTCCATAAAAGGTTCCCAGAAAATCTAGTACCCACAATGTAAAATTCACAATATCCAGCCAAGTATCTTACCAATCACAACTTGCCAAGTATCCATCAAAATGGGAAAATATTACCCATAACCAGAAGAAAAATGAATCAGGAGAAACAGACCCAGGAATGATAGAGATGATGGAATTAGCAGGCAGGAATATTAAGCACAGCCATGATATACGTGTTCCACATGCTGACGAAGACAGAGGAAAACACGAACACAAAGAAGAGAGAAACAGAAGATACAGAAGATACAGAAAAGACCCAAACACAAATTAGAGATGAAAAATACAGTATCTGAAGTGAAAAATATACTGCATAGGATTAAGAGCAAATCAGACAATGCAAAATAAAAGATCAGTGAATTAAAGACATGGCAGTACAAACTGTCTGAAGAAAAACAACTAAAAAATAATAATAATAAAGAAAGGAGAGATTCAGTCACCTGTTAAGACAATTCCATGCAGGATAACCTAGCTATAGGTTCAGCTATTGGTAGAGGAGCAGGAATACAAAAAGTTTTCCAAAACTGATGAAAACTATAAACTCACAAATACAGGAAGGGCAATTATTCCAAGCAGAATAAATATAAAGAAAAAACCACATCATAGTCTAATTTCTGAAAACCAGCTACAAAAACCTTGGTTGAGCACAATGGCTCATTCGTGTAATCCCAGCACTTTAGGAGGCCAAGGCAGGAGGATTGGTTGAGGCCAGGGCTTTAAATCCAGTCTGTGCAACATAAGGAGGTCCTGGGTTTACAAAAAGATCTTAAAAATTAGCCAGGCATGGTGCATGCCTATAGTCTCACCTGTTGGGGAAGTTGAGGCAGAACAATTGCTTGAGCCCAGGAAGTTTTGGGTGTTTTTAACTCACTGTGATGAAACAGCCTGCTTACTGACCTCTAAAGCCAAAGTTCTCACGTGTTCCAGTCAATACAGAAGTTTTTTGTTAGTTTGTTTAGGGTGGGGGTGAAGCTGCCGTCTCCATGTTATACTATTCCTTCCTCTTTCTAGAAGAAAGTTTGCATCCCTCTCTGTCTCCATGGCATGAGGCGCTTAACAGAGTGTTCTAATGTACACTGAATCCTGAGTTGTAGCAAAAAACAATCGTTATGCATTAACCAGTATTTGGCAGCACCTTGGAAAGGATCTGTAAGAGCAGAGTAAATAGGAAACAGGACTCTAGTTCAGGAAATTCAACTTGATTCGATCGAGGCCGACTAAACACCTGCCACGTCCAAGGCCCTGAGCCTGAATGGCTCACACAGGGGTGGGCCAGCAGAAGCTCTTCAGCCTTGAGCTGTGCCACTGGGTTGGTGCGGGACCAGTTAAAAAGTGAGGAAGCTATATGTCAGACATATGTTTTCTCTTAGGGAAGATGTTCTTGGGAGTTCTTTGCCAGGAAGTTGGTCACTTCCTGCCCAAATGATGGGGTTTCTGAAAGGCATAAATAGCTTCTCTTCACATGGACTTGGCTAAAGTTGCCTCCACGTGCTAGACCACAGATCTCAGGGGGGCCCCCTCCAGTATCAGGAAAGGTGAGCAGATCCGGGGGCTGAATGAGACACAGGCCCCAGCTGCCACCAGATGAGCAGCACCAGCTGGGCCAAGTGGGTATGGTTGAGACAAAGGGCAAAAAGGACCTGGAAAAGTGACATGTCTGCCAGAGAAACTGCCAGAAGAAATGTGCTGGGAGTGCGGTGGAGCACACATGAGAAAGAGCATAGTAAATAATGAGTAAGAATTAAAAACGCGTGGGTAAGAATGTGCAGAAGGAACAATAAAATCTCCCAGAAAGGTTAGTAACTTGTCAGGGCGTCATGCAGGGCAAGCTGAATACAGAAAGGGGTCAGAGGATGCAAGAAGGGGAAGAAACAACATACAGGGCTGAAGGTGTGATACTCACCTGGTCGTGCTAGACTAAAGAATTCCCCGAGTGGGCGGCACCTGTGGCTCATCAAGTAGGGCGCCGGCCCCACATGCCGAAGGTGGCGGGTTCAAACCCGGCCTCGGCCAAACTGCAAGAACAGAAAGAAAAATAGCCGGACGTTGTGGCGGGCGCCTGTAGTCCCAGCTACTCTGGAGGCTGAGGCAAGAGAATCGCCTAAGCCCAGGAGCTGGAGGTTGCTGTGAGCTGTGTGATGCCACAGCACTCTACCAAGGGCAATAAAGTGAGACTCTGTCTCTACAAAAAAAAAAAAGAATTCCCCGAGTGTAGGTGTTGACACTGCATTCGAATTTGTGTTGCACAAACATTTTTGTATATATAACTTAAATGTGTAGTAAATTCTATTGGTAATTTATTTGTGGGAGCGATTGCATTATTATCAAACACACCCTTTTTCCTAAAGTATCCATCTGCCCAGGCAATACCTCTGCTTTGGGTATTAACTATTCATTGTGGTCCTTGTGCCAGCCATGTTGGCATCACCTGGAAGTTGGTTAGAAACACAGACTGTCCTGCCTCACCCCAGACCTACTGAGTAAGATCCCAGGTGATTCATGTGCACAGTAAATCAAGTCTGAGAACTGTGCTTCCCCCAGCCGTGTCTCTCCTCCCTACACCCAGAGCCCACCTCCCCTTCTAGCTCATGGTCCAGGTAGCAAGGACAGTAGAATCCTCTGCACAAATGGCCCTCCCTGCCTCTGCCTCCGGAGCCTTTGTGGCCTTTTGCCAGGTCCATCCTCCCGGGCTGACCTCACTGCCACTGTAAGAACTCTGGCCTGAGAGGTGGCAGAGAGATGTGGACAGAGGTTGGGCTGCCTGCTGGAGTATCCAGGGGTCTGCACATAGGTCCCTTGGACAGAACCAGAAGCAAGAAGAGACACTGAGAAGGGGGTCCTCGTGTTCTGTGCCACCACATTCCAGGGAATTCAAGATTCTACATCTGAAATTGTCCTTCCAGGTCATTTTGAAGATACATTTGTCAAGCTAGGAGAATAAAATGTATCATTTTTAACAACTTAATCTCTCAATTCATAACTTTGAAATACCTAGATATATGGTACATGGGAATCCCTTTATGCCCTTGGCTATGTCCTACAGTGTATTGTTGTATCCCAAATACATAAATCTGTGGGGAGCGACAAGACGATCCTCACATTGACTCTTTCCCACACAGATCAGGACTGTGCCCAATGGGTCTGTCTACAGCCCACCCACCCAACTGGTAATAAATGGAGAAAATATGTTTCATAACTTGAAAGAGCGTGTTATAAAGGAAAATAAGATGGAGCCAAAACAGATCAAGAACCAACCGTTACATAATTTTGAAAAGTGCTGTAATAGAGGGATAAGTAGAATATTTTATTAGCTCTGAGGAGATAGAGATTACCTCAGCTAGGGAAGTTTCCAGTGTGAAAGCTGGATGAAAGGTTTTTTACAAAGTGACCATTTCAATAGGAATAAAGTGAGAAAGGGCAGCCTGCAGCTCAGTCTGGCCAAGGGCCGTGTCTGTAGAGATGGGAGGCACCAAACCAAAGAGTGTTTTTATTTAGGAGAATAACATTTCTCAAACAGCTCTGCAATCGTCTTTGTGCCAATTGAAGTTAATAGAATATTGCCAATATTTTTCTTCTAAAACTTATTTAAACGTATGAAAAAAAGATGTTTGTGAAACAATTGGATTTCCACATGGACTAAACAGATAATCTAGACACAGACCTTACATACAACCTTTACAAAAATGAATTCAAAATGGATCATAGGCCTAAATGGAAAACCCAAAACTGTAAAACTCCTAAAAGATTACATAGGAGAAAATCTAGATGACTTTGTGTCTGGCAACGACATTTTTGCTACAACACCAAAGGTACAATCCATGAAAGAAATAACTGACAAGCAAGTCTTCAATAAAATTAAAAACTTTTGTTCTACAAAAGACATTGTTTAAAGAATGAGAAGGCAAGCCACTAACTAGGAGAAAATACTTGAAAAAAGTCATCTAATAAAGGACCATTATCCAAAATATACAAATAACTCTTAAAACACAACAATAACTCAAACAACCCAATTAAAAAAGGGCTAAAAACCTAAACAGACACCACGCCAAAGAAAATATACAGATGACAGATAAAAGTATGAAAATGTTAAACGTCATATGTCATTGGGAGATTGCAAATTCGAACAATGATGAGATACTATTACACAATTATTATTATAGAATGGCTAAAATTCAAAACACTGACAATACCAAATGCTGGCAAGGATGTGATAGGAACGCTCACTCATTGCTGGTGGGAATGAAAAATGGTTCAGCCACTTTGAAATACAGTTTGGAGATTTCTCATAAAGTTAAATATACTTTTACCATACAATTCACCAACTGCTCCTTGATATTTATTCAAATGAATTGATAAATATGTCTATACAAAAACCTATACATGCGGGCAATGTCTGTGGCTCAGTGGGTAGGGCACTGGCCCCATATACCGAGGGTGGTGGGTTCAAACCTGGCCCCAGCCAAACTGCAACAAAAAATAGTTGGGCGTTGTGGTGGGCACCTGTAGTCCCAGCTACTCAGGAGACTGAGGCAAGAGAATTGCCTAAGCACAGGAGTTGGAGGTTGCTGTGAGCTGTGACGCCACAGCACTCTACCAAGGGCAATAAAGTGAGACTTTGTTTCTAAAAAACAAAAAACAAAAAACCCCAAAAAACCTATACATGTATTTTTATAGTAGTTTTATTCATAATTGCCAAAATTTGAATATAACTAAGATGTCCTTCATTAGGTGAATGGGTAAGAAACTGTGGTACATCCAGACAATTGACTATTGTTCAGTGATCAAAGGAAATGAGTTATCAAGCCATGAAAAGACACAGCGGAACCATGTGGCTAAGTTAAAGAGCCAAGCTTAGAAGGCCATATACCATATATGGCATGTTGAAAAAGGCAAGACTGTGGTGCAGTAAAAGATCAGTAGTTTCCAGGGAGGAAGGCAGAGCACACAGGATGTTTAGGGCAGTGGAACTGTTCTGCATGACACTGTAAAGGTAGATGCATATTATTACACATTTGTCCAAAGCCATAGAATGTACAGCACCAAGAGAGAACTCCAAAGTGTGGATTTAAGTGATAACAATGTCAATGTAGTGAGTTAGTGTTGAGGTACCATGTGGGAGAGGAATGTTGGACAGAGGGGAAGGCTGTGTATTATGGGGAGAGGACCAGGGGGTATATGGGAATTCTCCATACTTTTTTCCAGCTCCATTGAGATTTACTTGACGAATAATTGTATATATTTAATATATATATTTTGATGTTTTGAGATACCTATACATTGTGAAATAACTACCACATAAATCTAACCGACATATCCACCATTTTACATAGTTAGTTACCTTTGGGAGAGTGTATATGATGAGAACACCTAAGACATACTTTCTTAGCAAATGTCATGGTCATATAGCATGATAGATGCTATGATAGATACATCTCAGAACACATACACCCAGTATAACTGAAGCTTTGTACCCTTTGGCCAATATCTACCCATTTTCCTCTCACCTCCAACCCCTGGCAACCACCATTCTACTCTGCCTTTATGAGTTAAACTTTATTAAATCCAAATATAAATGAGATCATGCAATATTTGTCTTTCTATGTCTAGCTAATTTCACATAGTATAGCATCCTTTGGGCTTATCCATGTCATTGTAAATGGCAGGATCTTCTTTTTACAAAACTGAATAATATTTCATCATATATATATGTATATGTATTCACACACACATTCATACCACATTTTCTTTATCCATTCTTATGCATACAGACATTTCAGGTTGCTTCTATATCTTGGCTGTTGTGAATAATGCCTCAGTGAAGTGTAGATAACTCTTTGAGATACTGATTCCATTTTCTTGGGCTTTATACATCTAAATGGGATTGCTGGGTTTTATAGCAGTTCGATTTTTAATTTTTTGAGAAACTTTCATACTGTTTTCCATAATGGCTGTACCAATTTACACTCCCACCAACAATACACAGGGTTCCTTTATCTCCAAATCCTCACCAACATTTATTATCTTTTTGTCTTCTTTATGATAACCAGTTACTCTGATAATTCATGATGTTGAGCACCTTTTCACATGCCTGTTGGTCATTTATTTGTATATCTTCTTTTGAAAAATGTCTATTCAAGACCTTTGCTCATCTTTTGAGTTATTGGATTTTTTATTTTGCTAAATCATATTTCTTTTGCTCATTTTTTCTGTGAATTAAAACTGCTCTAAAAGATAAAATCTATTAAAGATCCCCCTAAGAGATTTTGTGAATGAATAAATAAATAAATGGAGAACAGCAAGTCTACCATGCAGAAGGATTCCAAATAATTTCTTTTTATTTATTTATTTATTTTTATTAAATCACAGCTGCGTACATTAGTGCAATCAAGGGGTACAATGTGCTGGTTTCATATACAATCTGAAATGTTTTCATCAAACTGTTTAACATGGCCTTCATGGCATTTTCTTTCTTTCTTTTTTTTTTTTTCCAGTGGTAAGACAGAATTTATTTACAGAAAAGAATACAGAAAACACTAAAGCTCCTGGTAGAGAGAGAGAACTCAAGTGGGGAGAGAAAAGCTCTCTCCGTTTCTCTCCCAGTCTTTCCCGTCTCCCCCTTTAGGCTTTTAACCTCGGGGTATATATAGGTGTATGGGTTCCTTGGCCAGGAAACGAAGGAACACAGTCCCTTCCGCCGGGGCAAGGCGAATGAATGTATCAATGAATAGACACAGTCCATTCATGGAGTTGAGGCCTAGGAAATTCACCTGCAATTGACCTAGGCATAGGAAATGGAGGTTCCACATATAGTCCTAAGTGTAAAGTGAAGGAGACACCAAGGCACAGGTGTCTCCTCGGCAGTTGTCCAGCCTTTTTGGGTATTGGAGCCTCCGGTGGGGGTTGGAGTCCCCCTCGGATTCCAAATAATTTCTGTAGATACTCCACCTTTAAAAAAGAGAAGCATAAATCCTCATTTGTTAAGTGTGGGCTGCATATAATGACTTCTTTCCAAAGGGTAAAGTATGGAAAGGGGAGAGGGAGTAACTTTACAGTGGAGAAATCTGACAAATACTACCTCGTTCAGGTGATCAGGTTTAACATCACCAGTGATAAATCATGTTGAGAGCATGTGCCCCCATATGATTTGATGAAAATGGCACCTTACCTCTGTAATCTTCTGCCTACAAAAACTTATAATCCCAGTCTAAAAACATTAGACAAATCCCAGTGGAGAGAGATATTATATAAATTACCTGGCCAGTACTTCCCTAAACTATCAGGATCATCAAAACCAAGGAAAGTCTAAGAAACTGTCATGACCAAGAAGAGTCTAAGGAGACACAACAACCAAATGAATTATGGCAGCCTGGATATGTCCTGGAACGGAAAAAGGACATCAGGCGAAAGCTAAGGAAAGCTGAATCAAGTATAGATGTTAGTTAATAACAATGTACCAATATTGATTCATTAATTATAACAAATGTATGATACTAACATAGCATGTTCATAATAAGGGAAACTGAGCACTGGTATGTGGAAATTTTCTGTACTACTTTTGAAATTTTCCTGTACATAAAAAATTGTTCTAAAAATATTTATTTTAAGAAAGATTTTGGACACACTTAAATGGTTTTTGCCCTACAGTGTCGACTTGCCTTTGAAAATGGTGGGTCAGCCAGGCCGGGTGGCTCACACCTATCATTCTAGCACTCTGGGAGGCTGAGAAAGGTGGATCACTTGAGCTCAGGAGTTTGAGACCAGACTGAGCAAGAGTGAGACTCCGCTCCTACTAAAAATAGAAAAACTAGCTGGGTGTTGTGGCAGACACCTGTAGTCAGTTACTCGGGACACCGAGGCAAGAAGATATCTTGAACCCAAGAATTTGAGATTGCTGTGAGCAATGATGATGCCCGGGTACTCAACCCCAGGGTTACAGAATGAGACTATGTCTAGAAAAAAAACAGAGAGAGAAAGAAAAGCAAAGGAAGGAAGGAAGGAAGGAGAGAGAGAAATAGTGTGTTCATACTATAGTATGAATAGTGAGTGATGCCTGTGCACCATGGGGACAACACTTATCAGTCAGTGATTATCTCTCATCAGGCATCATGCATTATGGTTTCAGCATATATTATTATGCTAGTCAGTATTTATTATAGTTTAAACATTTACAGACCCATTCCCCGAAATTCTGTCGTGGGTAGAAGGAGGATGTAGGGTAGCGGCCATCTCAGTTTACTTTGCTGCCTCAGCAAAATACCATAGGCTGGGTGGCTTAAATAACAGAAATTTAGTTCTCACAGTTCTGGATGCTGGGAAGTCTGATATCAATGCTAAAAAAGCAGGTTTCATTCTGAGTCCTCTTCTCTTGGCTGCCATTCCACTGTGTGCCCACATGGCCTCTTCTATGAGTGCACATGCAAGAGCAGGGGAGAACTCTCAGGTGGCTCTTTTTATAAGGGCACTAATCATATCAAGAAGGCCCCACCCTTCTAACTATAATTACCTCCCAAAGGCCCCATTTCCTACCATAAAATCAAGGGTTAGGATGTCAACATATGAATTTTGGAAGGGCAAACATTCAGTATATAACATTCAGCCTCCAGGGTTTGGAGTCAAACTACCTTGATTCAAATTCTGATTTTACCCCCTACTAGCTCTGTGAATATCAACAATTTACTCTGTGCCTGTGTTTCTGTTTCCGCCTTCATATTTATTTATTTATTTATTTATGTTGTAGAGACAGAGTCTCAGTTTGTCACCCTCAGGAGAGTGCTGTGGAGTCACAGCTCACAGCAATCTCCAACTCCTGGGCTTAGGCGATTCTCTTGCCTCAACCTCCCGAGTAGCTGGGACTACAGGTGCCTGCCACAACACCTGGCTATTTTTTTTGTTGTTGCAGTTTGGCTGGGGCTGGGTTTGAACCCGCTACCCTCTGCATATAGGGCTGGCGCCCCACTCACTAATTGTGGTAAAATATACACACCATAAAATGTATCATTTTAGCTATTTTTAAGTGTACAGTTCAGTATAGACTGCATTTTTATTGTTAATGATAGTTTCATAGGTCTACCTGCACTTAACTTGTGTATTATGTAAATACAAAATATACACATCTACTTTAAAGAAAAAAAAAAAGTCCACACCCAGAAGGAGGATATTGAAAATTTTTCTTTGCTTTTTTTTTTTTTTTTTGAGACAGACTGCTAGGTAGAGTGCTGTGGCATCACAGCTCACAGCAACCTCCAACTCCTGGGCTCAAGCGATTCTCCTGCCTCCGCCTCCCAAGTAGCTGGGACTACAGGTGCCCGCCACAATGCCCAGCTATTTTTTGGTTGCAGGCATCATTGTTGTCTGGTGGGCCCGGGCTGGATTTGAACCCACCAGCTCAGGTGTACGTGGCTGGTGCCTTAGCCGCTTGAGCCACAGGCACCGAGCCAGCTTTTCTTTTTTTAAAAAAACAGTTCAGCTCTGCTCAACAGGAAAAGGTTTAGTTTTCTAAGAAAATTCTAATAATCTGTATGATGATAATTGCTGTCATAACCTTCCTAGACAGCTGACAATGCGTTCTGTTTTGCGGATATCTCATTTTTGTGTAAAAGATAACCATCTCCGTGGTTCTCTCAGCCTTCTGGTGAGGAAAGAAGTAGCACAGAGAAATGCTGATTCCATCCTGGCCAAGAAGAGAGCCTGGCAAGGGGTGGGTAACGTGAAGAGTCCCAAGGCATGCTGGGACGGAAAGCGGAGAGGCCCAGAGCATGCTAGAGAGGCTGCTCTCCTGGGCTCCTCTTGAAAGCTCTGGGCTCAGCTTAGCTAAGTCATTGTGACTCACACTGCTCTGCCTGTGAAGCGCCTACAGACTAGTCAGGAAGGTAAGATGCACATATATAAAATATTTTTAAAGATGCTCCTGCCTGTAATCTCAGCATTTGGGGAGGCCACAATGGGAGGATCCTTTAAGGTCAGGAATTCAAGACCAGCTGGGGCAACTTACCAAGACCCCCATCTCTATTAAAAAGAAAAGAAAAGAAAGAAAAGAAAAACAAAATACAAAAATTAGCCATTTGTACCTATAGTCCTAGCTCCTGTGAGGCTGAGGTGGAAAGATTGCTTGTGTCTAGGAGTTCAAGGTTACAGTGAGCTATGCTTGTACCACTGTATTCCACCCTGGGTAACAAAGCAAGGCCCTGTTTCTAAAAACTAAATAGAAATAAAAAGCAGTGCAAGGCCATATTCAAGCGTATCTGCAATTGAAGGATACAGACAGTAAAAGCAGAAATCCCATGGATAGAAGGGTTAAAGAAAGCTTCATGGCAGAAGTAGAATTCCTGGTGCATCTTAAAAGATGGGTTGCTTGTGGGAGAACTATAGGGAGAACTAAGGTCCCATTGCTAGAGAGAGGAGGAGAAAATGAACATCGCATTTTGGGAAAACCTGTATCTCTCAAGACATTTTACTGTCCATTTTCACCACCTCCTGAACTTCAGTCAGTTGGATTGGTTTTGTCATTTTGGTACCACTCCTCAAATCCCTAAGGCAAACTTCAGCATTTACTTTTCTGTGGGAGAGAAACAGATCTTCTTTTTGCTTTGGGGGGCCCCTTTCCTGAGGGTAGAGGTCATGATTCTGATGTGCTACACGTCTGGGAAAAATACGAGGAGTTACTCCTTCTATTTGAGGTCAAATTCCTGTCAATAGCAAGAGATTCCTGGGAGTCGTGTTTGACAGCGATCCTATCTTCAGACGTCTGGGGTGCTTGTGACTGGCTAGCTTGGGGGTGGGATCCCTCTTATCACTGATCTGGAGTTTCTTCAAAAAGAGATCAAATGTGGAGTTTCCATGACTGTGTTTATTCAACAGTAACACTGACCGGTCTGGCCTCAGATTCATAATTGGCTCAAACCTGGACCCTGAAGACATTGATCAATTTTGTGGTTTCTCCTGAGCCTCTGGGGTCTTAACCATTCATCTGCTACTCAACTTACCCTGGCCATGTGGTTGAGCGGAGAAGAAAGGGCTTCTGGGCAGAATGCCACTAGGAAGATTGTCCCCCAAGAAACAATGTACCCTTTATTTATGGTCTTTTCCTTTTCCCCCATCAAATCAGATTTTGCTTTCTCCCACTACTGAGGTGAAAGAGACAAAGACTTGCGTTTAATATGCAAAAGCAGTAGCTGCCATCCAAATCGCTATTATCCCTGCAAGTAGTTCTTTCAGTGCTTTAAAATTCTTCAGCTATTTACTTTCATTGCGTGGGTTACATTTACCTATTTTTTTGTTGCAAGTTTTATATAGCATAATCGCAAGGAAAGGGAAGCAGTTCTATTGCTACTATTTTCTTTTTCTAACGAGTCATCCACTGAATTTTTATTAAAGAAATTAGTTCTACCTGGATGTGAATAAAAATTCGTGTAAAGGAATTGCAAATATTTATAAACTATGAATTAAAATTATATTTTGATTATCACAGATAGATGATAAAATCAGACATCCACAAGTATAAAAGTTCTATTTACTTTCGATTCCTTTTGCTTTCTTCATCTGTAAAATGAAAGGTTTGCCTTGAATTATTTTTAAGTTTCCTTTTAGTTTAATATTCTGTAGTTCTAAGGGAGGATAGGTTGTTGTTTCTGTTGGAAATTCAAGATGGTAACATCATACAAAAAGTGAATTAGATGGAGAAACAAAAAATTTGGCCGGGAGTAGATCGGTACTAAAGACTCTTTTCTGTCTAGACAGGTTCTAAGAATGGTCAACATTAGCATAATTGGAAGTAAGAGTTAACAGTTGCTTCATATCCACCTAGAGTTTAAAATTTGCAGCCAAAGGTTGCAAACTCAGATACTTACAAGGTTTTGAGGCTGGTAATGTCAATGTGTGAAGTGGTGGAGTGGGTGTCCAGTGGGTGTCCAGAGGTAGGAGCCACAGTCCATAGGTGAGCACTTACAAATATGTAAATAAAATAATAATAAACACTGCAGTGGCCAAAAGACACAAATCTGTGACTATACTTGGCCCTCAGGATAATAATTTCCCACCTTTAAATTCTAATCCAGCCAGCCTGGTCATTTTTAAAGACTCTGAGCTCCAGAGGCTGGTAGTAATCTTTCCAAGGTCATACAGTTATTTGGTGCTGTAGCAAGGGGCAGAAGCCAGGTTTCTTGCTTCCCAAGTCAGTACTCTTCCATTAGATTATCCTTAGCGCAGATCTGCTCCAGCCAAGCAAGCCTGCTAATCGTCCAAACACTGAGTAGATTGTGGCCTTGCTGCCTTACCTGAAAAAAATACCTATTTCAGAAAGACAAAAGTAGATGGCTGTGATTTGAATGTGTCCCCCAGAAATTTATGTGCTGGAGATCTAATCCTCAGTGCAGGTTTGGGAGGTAGGGCCAGGTTCCAAGTTGTTTTGCCCAGAGGCTTTTTTCTTTCAAGCTTACATGAATGGGTTAATGCCCGTAAGAGAAGGGTTTGTGGCAGTGGGTTCCACCTCACTGCTTTCTCTTTCTCCCTCCTTCTCTCTCTTGCCCTTTCACCTTCCACCTTCAAAGGATGCAGCAGGAAGGCCCTTGTCAAATGCCATACCTTGATCTTGGACTTCCTAGCCTCTAGAACTGTGAGAAAATAAATTTCTGCTCTTTACAAATTACTCAGTCTCAGGTATTCAGTTATAGCAGCACAAAATGGACTAAGACATAGATCTATGTCAAAGTCACTTTTAAAAAGAGTTGATATATTGTCATTCTTAAACCATGAACACTCTAGAAGGGTGCTATCCCACAACCACATAAGTAATTTTAAAGGCCAATAACCACATTTAAAAAAATAAAATTAATATACCCAAAATATTACCATTTCCAACTTGTAATAAATATACAGAACTATTAATGAGATAATGACATTCTCTTTTTCATAAAAAGCTTCAAAATCTGGTGAGTGTTTTATAATCATAGAACATCTTAATTCGGACAACCACATTTCAAGTGCTCAACAGCCGTATATGACCAGTGACTACTATCTTGGACAAGTGGTTCTAGAAGGTTCTTTGTTGTTCCATTTTTAGCCCCTTCTCATCCAACCAAGGAAGAGAGAAAGTCCCCAGAGGCTTGTCTCTTTCGCACCTTCTATTGCTGGTTAATTAAATCCCTAAGCAACACTGAGTCACTCACTGCCAAAGACAATTTATGGAATCAAAGCCAAAAACAAAATATTAGGAGGGGAGGCAAGTTTTTTGGGCTATATACCTTGAAGGAGGAAGAGTCTGCACTGAATCAGGTGTCCCTGTGTCAACAGAAAAGAACCCAAACTCTGTAAAAATAATAAATAAATATTATTTGTTTATTAATAATAAATAAAAATAATTGTAAAAGGTTTATTCTGAGCCAAAAATGTATGACGGTTGCCCAGGGAGCCACACCCAAGAAGTCGTGAACAAATTTCAGGGAGACAGGAATTCAGTAATTCATTTCATCAGAGGGACGGTGCTTCCTCCTTGTTATATAACAAAGCAGGCCTATTCTGAAGCCAGATGCAGAAGCATCTGGTCCTGCAATCTTGGGCCCTATTCCCTGCATTTGACGCACTGGCCACCATTTTCCGACAGAAGCATGTTAGACAGTTTACTGTAATTTCTCTGCTCTAGAGTCTTCATTTAAAAACTGGATATAGGCCGGGCACTGTGGCTCTCACCAGTAATCCTAGCTCTCTGGGAGGCCAAGGTCAGTGGTTTGCCTGAGCTCAGGAATTTGAAACCAGCCTGAGGAAGAGGGAGACCTGTTCTCTAGTAAAAATAGAAAAGCTAGCCAGATGTCATGGCAGTCTCCTGTAATCCTAGCTACTTAGGAGGCTGGGGCAAGGGGAGGTTGCCTCACCTGAGCCCAAGAGATGAGGTTGCTGTGAGCTGTAATGATTCCATGGCACGCTCTCCTGGGCCAAAACAAAACAAAAACTGGTTATAAAAGTAGTTCTACCTGACAGGATCTTC
The DNA here is from genome assembly GCA_963573935.1 of Arctocebus calabarensis. NCBI lineage: Eukaryota > Metazoa > Chordata > Mammalia > Primates > Lorisidae > Arctocebus > Arctocebus calabarensis. The sequence goes on from CAUYON010031762.1 coordinate 26,442, forward strand.
AGGAGGATTAAATGAGGTGAGAAATATAAAGTGTCTAGAGAGTTAGCACTCAATAATCCTATGAATGCCTAGATTAGTGGTCCTTATCCAGAATTTCACACCAGAATCACCAGGAGAGTTCATTAAAAATGCAAGGGCCCAGGCTCATTTTCCCAAGAGGAGGCGGGGTTACAAACTAGCCAGAATTGCCCCCCTACCTTGGCTGGCACTGTTGTACCAGAATATTAAGTGTTTATCACAGTGATGCCCAAAATACTAAAAGGCCAAGTGCTATAGAGGGACAGGCACAAGCTTTGGCTTCAGACTGGTGTGTAGTAAAATTCAGACTCAGTCACTAGCTGGCCCTGTGACCTTAGGGAGTGCACGTCATCTCTCTGAGCCTCACTGTCCCCACCTGTGTGTTAGAGATCATTATAGCTTCCTTCAAGCTTGTGGTCAGAATTCACACCGGTCCAGCAGTGCCTAGTGGTCAGCCAACGTGGTCAGGATGGAGCCCTCACTTCACTCACAACCAAAGCCCTCTCAGAATTTGGGAAATAGAGCTTCTGGAAGCATCCCTGACAGCAATTGGGCTGTTTAACCACACAGCTGGCAGTGAACTAAACAGAACTTTCTGCAGGAGGAACAGCTGCCAGGTCAGTGGTTGGGACCAGCTCAGCAGAGGAGATGCTGAGTGGGGCAGAAAATAGGTAATATTAGTAGGTAAAAGTTTCCCATTTTCTGGATATAGGTTCTTCTATATTAGTCTAAGGAGTATTCTCTGCCTAACAAAAGCGCAAGCAGAATCCTTCTGAAGAGGGAGGTGTGATTGGTTTTCCCTCCCACTGGGGCAAGGGTCTCTTTGACGTCTCCCTCTATTAACTCCCTTGTTTGCAGTCTCAGATGGAATGATTTAACTCTCAGCCTTGCATGAATAGATTCACACACATACTGGTATAAAACCAGCAATTCACGTCAAACCATTCACGGTTCTGAAGCTTCATCTAGCGATTGTCCCCTCCCTATTCCCAGTTTTCCTCCCCCAAACACCCATGAGTAGTGCCTCACCTGCCCAAGGGGAGGAGGGAGCCCTCAAAGCCCTCGCAGGGAAAATCTCCCCTGTGGCTTCGCAAAGATAGGGGCAGGCTTTACCAAGATCTCGCTAGCAATATGATACTCTAACAGGGGGACTGGGACTGGGGGTGGAGGAGGGAGGTTTGGAAGTCAAATTCTTCCAAGTTTCTTTGTTTGCCATTGTCTCACTGTGTGACTTTTCTGGGTTTTTGTTTTGTTTTGAGACAAGGTCTCTCTTGTCTAAAGTGGCCTTTCTTATTTTTGTTTTCCTGTTGACATTTTGCCTTTCTTCTGCTGTTGCTGCCTCCTGGCCTGTTCCCAGAAGAGCACACCCCACCTCTCTGTCAGGTGTGCTAGAATGTACTTCCTCCTCTTCACATCACTCAGCACTGGAGTACTCCTCAGCTGTGATTGCTAGCCCTGTGGAGTGGCTTATGATTGCACGGGCTCTGTTATAGTTTCTGTAAAAGGTGACTGTCCCACCCGGGCTTGACAGGGCAGAAATAAGGGGGGAGGCAGAGGCGCAAGCAGCTTCCCAGGTCGTGGGAAACACCTGAGCTTTGGAACCCGAAACCGGAATTTCAGAGACAGACTTTGCAGGTACTAACTGGATGAACCTTGGGCCATTTAGTCAAGCCCCCAATCCCAGTTTGTGTATTTGTTTATTTACTGGAAAATGTAATAGGATTTTCCCTTCCTGCCTTATAATCAAAGAAGTTGTGACGGTTAAAAAACTAAGATTTATGAAAATGCTCTGTGAAGAAATACAGAGGGTACCAATTTCTTTTCCATTTTAAGAAAGGAAAAAAAACATTAAATTCGTAATGCTCAAGTCACATTTTACTTCTGCAGTTACACGAGGTGCTCACCGTGACTTGTGTTTATCTTTTGTGATTGGTATATATGGAGTATTACAATTTTAGTAGGGCTTTTTCCCTTTCTGAAAATGTCTATGCATTTTTGTCATCGTCTGTATTGGAATGACGGCTATTGTTTTTTGTGAAGTGTTTTCCCTGGTGGGGTCATAGTGTTGTGGTTCAAATGTATTAGGCACCCACTATGTGCTAGGCACCATGCCAAGGGTTTCAAGAAGTACGTAATCCAGATGTGAAAAGAATGTTGTAAAGGCAGCTCAAAGAAGAGAGCCATTCAGAGACAGCACCCAGCCTGGGGGTGTCCTAGGTGTTCCTGTGGGTGTAGCTTTAAAGTTCGAAGTTACAAGGAAGTCATCCTCATTTGGCTTCGAGACACCCCCAGGCCAGCCTGTGAATATCTCCCGGCTTTGGACTGCCTTCATCTGTACCCAGTGGTGCTGGCCACCAACTCTAGGAGTGCTGAGAAATAATCAAACACAATCTCCGCTGAAAGCCACAAATGGATGGTGGGGACTGTGTTATTTCAAGTATTGGTGTCCATTCTAACAGTAGGTATCATAGGAGGAAAAAAATGATAGTGTCAGCTAAAACTTACTTTTACCAATAGGGCGGGCACTATTCCAAGTAACTCATTTAATCTTTACAAGAATCCCACAGGAAGGTTGTATTATTATCCTTATTTTACAGATGAGAGCACTGGGGCAGAGAAAGTTTAACTTGCTCAAGCCTGGTTTGAGTGGGGGATCCACAGTGTGAACCCAGCCAGTCTTGCACCAAAGAACACTGGGCCTGCTGCCATCCTTGAGTGCAGCCTCTATGACAGCACAGGGACAGGAGGGCTGCACACTGTCACAGGAGGAGCTCCGAATGACCCCTTATTGATCACCACTTCTTCCTCAACTTGCCCTCCAGAAATGCGAGGTCATTAGCAGTTGAGGGAGAAGGAGGCTTTCCACTCTTCATTCTATTTCATTATACTTCTTGTTAAGCTTTCAAAAAAGAAAAGATGAATTTATGACTCTCCTACAAATATAAAATGAACATGCTGCCTTGGCTTGAATGTGTCCTCTAAACACATATGTTGGAAACACCAGTGCAACAGTGTTGGGAGGGGGACTCTAATTAATGGCAGGTGTTTCGGTTGTGAGGGTGTCACTCTCAGGAAAGGATTAATGATGACTATAAAAAGGCTTCAGTCTGCAAGTTCATTCTCTCACTCTCCCCATCTGAATCCTTCCACCTCATAATGCAGCCAGAAGGCCCTCACCAGATGCAGCCCCTTGTTCTTGGGCATTCCAGCCTCCAGAACCATGAGCCAAATATATTTCTATTCATTATAAATTACCCAGCCTATGATGTTCTGTTACAGCAGCATAAAATAGACTGAGACATGTGTTAAAGACTTAAAGAACCTACTAATGAGAGGGCTAGGAGGATGTTACAACCAATTCAAGGAATCCAAAGGACAGACACATTTATAGATCAGGAATATTGAAAAGAACTTGCAAGTGAATATAAAACTGGTTTTTCTAGGGTGAAGAATGAGGCATTCTCACTCTACTGGACAAATGTATTTGCATGTCTATAGACAAGAATTGTTTTGCATTGCTATCAGTTCTCTACTAATTACAGAGTTGTAAAATAGAGCAAAGGCAATGAAAAGCTAGAATCGCATAACCATAAAGGATGTGCTTAAACAGTCCATACTTTTCTGTTGGAGACAATCAGTAATATTTTTTGTAGCTTTATTTCAAATTTCATTACATTCTGCATTGCTAGAATATTTATAATATGTTTGCATCATTGTTTTGTTATATGTTAACTGTAATTAATATTTTAACTATATATAACTATATATTATATATACTATTTTATATATTACATATAGTTAATACTCATATATCATATATAATATTTTGACTATATATATTTAAAAGAATATAAGCTCAATACTTCATTCTCTCACTTTTTTCCTGCCCATGTGACTTCTTTCCTTTCCTCATTCCACTGACACTAACTTTATTTAATTTATATTCTCACTTGATAATTCTGATATCTGAAGTATTTATATTCTGATTGTTCTATATACCTGACACTGTTCTAGACCCTGGTGAACAAAATTCTGCCCTTTCTCTGAGGGGAAGAGGCCTGGTCCAGTTTCCCTCATGAAGTCCAAAGTGGATTGAAGGCTGGGCACAGGGCCTCATGCCTGTAATCCTAGCACTCTGGGAGGCCAAGATGGGTGGATTACTTGAGCTCACGAGTTTGAGACCACTCTCAGCCAGAGAAAGACCTGATCTCTAAAAAAATAGCTGGACATTGTGGCGGGCACCTGTAGTCCCAGCTATTCAGGAGGCTGAGGCAACAAAATCTCTTGAGCTTAAGAGTTTGAGGTTTCTGTGACCTATGACACCATGGCACTATACCAAGAGCGACGAAGTGAGACTCTGTCTCAAAAACACCAACAGCAACAAAAAAACTGGACCGAATTTGGGCCCTGCTGCATACCAGCTATACTAAACCTAAATGTATTTCTTACCCTCTAAAAAAAAAAAAAGACCAATACCACATGGGCAGCAGTAACAGCCCCCAACTTAATATGATTTAAGCAGTGAGAAATCATTACGTCACATGTTCAGAAGTCCCAGGATCCAGGAGAAAATACTAGAACTCTTGGCTCTGCTCTCTTCTGTGTTGACATTCATCCTTAGATTGTTAGCAAGATTACTGCAGCAATTTCAGGAATCCCATCTAGACGCAATACTGAGAGAGAAGGCCATCTCTTTCTGTGTCTTTCTTAGAAACTGCCTTTCCTAGAATTTTCCTTCCTGTTTCATTGCCCAAAGTCATGTTACATGACCTTTCCTCCAGCAGTCCTTGGCAAGGGAGATGGAAATATCATGGTTGGCTTAGACTAATCGATACTTACCTTTGGAACTGGGGACGGGGTTACCTTTCTCCCAGCCTCAAAAGGGAAGAGCAGATGAACAAAATTGGGGTTTCATTAGCAAGGAAGAAGGGAGAAACAGAAGTTGAGCAGGCCTGCCACAAGTTCCGTACAGTGTGCAGATGCCAAGGACAAAGACTAGTACCTAGCAGGTGTACGTCCGAGAAATGTTAGTCATCAGTTTTCTCAATCACGATCACACCCCAACCTAATGTATATGAACTGCTTGAGGCAACATCTTAAAGCGACTCTTCATTTAGAAATCAAGTCATTTGACAGGGCCTAATGAAAAATTATCAAAAACTTCAGATGGACAGCTTCCAGAAGTAAACGCTGGCTCTTCCCAGCTTGCTGCATGTTGCACAGCACAGCACATTCCCAAGCAGGTGGTTTGGGACTAGATAGTTTCTCCTTCTGCTTTGAGACCCCCAAGGATCTGGCGTTCCTCTCTTCTGTGTTGGCAGATCCTCTAGACATGGATACAGCCTTCATTCCACAAATGGCAAAGAAATCTCCTCTGGGTTAGAGCCCACACACACTGCATGACTGGGGAGGGATGACTCGCAGCCCTTTCCTTTCACCTCCAATGAAATATAATAAATATGAAAGTCAAACAAAAGATGGGCAGACAAAAAGCAGGCTCAAAAGACAGAATTAGAAAGACACATATACTTTCACTAAAGCAAAAGAGAACAAAAGCAAGCCAAGAAGAAAGAAACGCCCCTCTGGCCACTACTGAGAAATCAGGATTTTTTAAACTATATTTTAAATGTAAAGATTTATTTATTATCCTCTCCTTCCAATAAGGAGAAGATAAGCAATAAATGGTCCTCTTTCCAGCAGTTTCTTTTTTCATCTAAAAGCAAGCAGATGAAAAAAGAATCTTTCCTCTTAAAAAACACCCCCTCCTTCCTCAACTCCACACCCCTGCCCTAGGAATCCACGACTCCAGGAAACATTTTCAGATAAAACAATTCCAGTTACTGGAAAATTGTAAGGCTTTCCTCTCTCGGTTGACAACAGCCTGCCCCTGACCCATCAATAAAAGAGTCTTGCTAAGTAATAGTAGCACCTTTTATGTAATCCCAGCAGGAGGCAAGTCAATTCATCTGCCTCAACTCAGACTCCTCAACATACACTGATAACAGTTGGAATGGGTAAGTGTTTCCAAAGTGTGTGTGTGTGTGTGTATGTATAGACTTAAACAGACCATCATTTCAGATAATGACCTCTTATGTAGAACTTTACCATAAAAATAGGTAAAACAGAGGTTTTTGATCTCAGGAAGGTGGGCATGCAAAGGGTGGAATTAGAACAAGAAGGGTCTTTGAAGTCCCCCCTTTTGCCCCAGCCAGCCTTCCCAGGCAATTTGGCAGCCATTGGCCTAGCTGTTCACTAAAGGCACCTTCAGATCTGAAACACTAAGGTCCTGCTCTTCCTTTCTCAAAAAAGAAAGTCTATGGATTCCTCTCTTCTAGTTCCACACACTAGCACAATACACCTTGACGTAGAAGGAAGATACAAAGGAGGAAGGAAAACATTTCCTTCCTAACCTCATGTCTTTTTTTTTTGCATTTTGAAAAAAAAATTAATAGTGTGCAGTACAGGGCATAATATAATTCGCACCTACCATCTATAATCATAAAATTACAATTTGACATATTTGTCAAAGAAATAAAACCTGGCAGATAAAGTTCTCTAGGTTCATCTCCCAGTTTCCTCCTTTTATGTCCAGATACACACTGTCTTGACTAAATAATGGGCCCATGTCCCAATCCCCAGAACCTATGAATCATGTTGCCATGGCAAAAGGTTTGGCAAGAGGGATTTTGAAAATGGGATTGAATTAAGGATTTTGAAATAGGGAGGTCTTAATTAACTAGGCACAATGTAATCATAAGGGTCTTTATGAGAAAAAGGAAGGAGTGTCAGAGTCAGAGAATATGTAATGATGTTACATGAGATAGGCAATGACAAAGCAGGGGCTGCTATGATGCGCCCAGGAGCTAAGGCATGTAGGCAGCCTGTAGAAGCTGGAAAAGGCAAAGATTCTCCCATAGAGCGTCCAGAAGAACACAGCCCTGCTTACCACAACTGCTTTTTTTTTTTTTTTTTTTGAGATTGAGTCTCACTCTGTCATCCTGAATAAAGTGCTTTGACATCATCATAGTTCATGGCAACTTTAAACTCCTGGGTTCAATCTTCTTGCAACAGACTCCCACATAGCTGAGACTACAGGCACTCGCCACAATGCCCGGCTAGTTTTTCTATTTTTAGTAAAGGCAGGGTCTCATTCTCTTGCTCAGGCTAGTCTTAAACTCTTGAACTCAAGCAATCCACCCATCTCTGCCTCTCAGAGTGCTAGGATTATGATTGTGAACCACCATGCCTGGACACTACCAATAATTCTGTTCTTAGGAATGAAAGAATAAATTTTTGTTCTTGCACACTGCTAAGTTTGTGTTACAGCAGCAATAGGAAACTAATACAAGTTGTTAGTTTCAACAACAACTTAGTTCCATCTGGCCCATGTTTTTATATTTTTACCAGATAGACAGGTATATAGAAATAGGGAAAATAATTTTGTTTTATATATTTTCTATACTCATGATGTTTTTGAGAACATCCATTCAATATATAAATGTCTAATTCATCAGCTTAACTGCTGTAGTGTATTTCCTCATATGACTTTCACAGTTGATTTATGGAGGTCTCTAAAATGAGCAGTGGGACACTTCTAATTTTCACAGCAATAAAAATCTTTGTAAATATTTCCTTATATGCATATCCACACACACACACACACACACACAAAAGGTCCCCTAGGATACATATCTAGAATTTGCAGATTCTAGTTTTACTCCAACCTCCAGATTACACAATGAAGTTGAAAATCCTTAAACTATGTTCCCGGACTATTAACAGGGGCTATCTCTTGGGAAGGGAAGAGGATTCAGGGGAGGCAAAGGGAGGAAAGCTTTTACCTTAATTCTTTGGTAGTGTTTGGATTTTACTGCCCACATATTACTAGATTTTTAAAATTTTGTCCAGACATTTAGGACTAAAATAGAGGTTGAAAAACATTGATCCTCAGCCTGAATTCAAACATTTTTGTTCTACATGTGGTTTTAAAAATATTGAAATATTCATTTATATTCAATAATTAAGAGATTTCACATAAAAATCAAAAATTCTGAATTCTCTTAGAAAATCAGAAGAGTTAGAAACATTGGAACTGTGTTTTCACATGAAGGTGAAAGATGAAGTTGGGCTACTCCTGTGAAGAGGCACAAGTGTTCTCTCATTTTGCCATGATCTCCACTTCTCTCTATTACCCATCTAAAGAACTCATCTATTTTATCTTCTGGCCTTCTGTATGCATTTGACTTTGCCATTCTAACTAGAGTTGCTGGATCAAAATCAAGCCTTACAATTAAATGTTAATTTCAGATAAACAACAAATAATCTTTTGGCATTAATATGTACCAAATAATGCTGAGCATCCCATATTTTTTATATGCTAAATCTGGCGAGTCTAACCCCAGATCCCCAGCTGTCAACAGCCTGGCCTCTCCTCATTCCAACTTTATCACTCATTGCTCCCATTTACAAGCTCTGTGCTTTGGCCAAATCAGATTGTAGTTTCCTGAACATATTCTCATTTGTCTCTTGCCTTCGAGATTCTACCTTTGGTGCTCTCCAGTTACCTAAGATTAAATCAGCACCATTCAAGATCAAGTTGAAGTTTCAGCTCCTAAAGAAATGTCTCTGGCTTGGGGATCTCTTCTTCCTCCCAATTCCCATTGCACTATTAGTAGAATTTACTTAGTATTTATTATTTTGAATTACAGTGTTCCTTATCTTTTTCACAAATATCTCCTTGACTAGATTAGAACCTTTGGATTTTTACTTATCGTTGTATCTCTTGTGCCTAACAAATGATTTGTACAAAGGAGGTAATTAGTAACAGTGTGTTGATGTAACTTAGCTTTTCATAACCACTCCAAAACTTGAGGACTTAAAATACCTGTCTTAGATAACTGTTTTAGTCAGTTTGGGCTGCTATAACAAAATATCGCAAACTGGGTGGTTTAAACACCTTATTTCTCACAGTCCTAGAAGCTGAGAAGTTCCAGATCAAGAGACCGGCAGAATGAGTGTCTGGTGAGGGCTTTCTGATTTATAGATGGTAACTTCTGGCTGTGTTCTCACATGGTAGAAGGGACAAATGAGCTACACCGATCCCATTCATAAGGCCTTCATCCTCATGGCCTCATTTATCCTAATTACCTCCAAAAGACCCGATTTCCTAATACCACCACATTAGGGGGTAGGGTTTCACCATATGAGTTTTGGGGAGACACAGTGTTCAGTATAGTTCATGATTCTGCGGTTTGGTTGGGGGTGGATGGTCTAGGAAATCCTCACTAGTATGTCTGGAACCTCACGTAGAATCCTGAGACAATGGCTATGACTAGCTCCTGTTTCCATGTGGGGCTGCTCATTCTTACAAAGGGGCAAAGGGGATCCTACTAGCAAGAGCCTCTGCTTATGTCACATTTGCTGTTGTCCCATTGGCCAAAGGTCATGTAGCCAAGCCCAGAGTCAATGGGTAGAGAAACAAACTATTGCTTGTTGGGAAAAGGGACAAAATCTCATTAAATGAGCACGCATGAAGAGAGACAGGAACAAAGTGGAAGCTGTTACTGCAACAATCTAACTCAGATGATAATGACAATCCAGCTTCCACCACCATGCTTAGAAATTTCCAAATTCAGGTGGTGCCTATAGCACAGTAGTTAGGATGCCGACCACATACACCAAAGCTGGCGGGTTCGAACCCAGCCTGGGCCAGCTAAAACAACAATGACAACTGCAACAACAACAAAAATAGCTGGGTGTTGTGGTGAGTGCCTGTAGTCCCAGCTACTTGGGAGGCTGAGGCAAGAGAATTGCTTAAGCCGAATAGTTTGAGGTTGCTGTGAGCTGTGATGTGATGGCACTTGACCCAGGGTGACAGCTTGAAACTCTGTCTCAAAAAAAAAAAAAAAAAGAAAGAAAGAAGGAAATTTCCAAATTCATCTCAATTCAGGAAGTATGCTTGTTTTCAACCTTGGCTCTGCATGTCAGTAAAACTTAACTTCTTTTGGTATGCCAACTCTAACTCCTTCTCCCAAGGGCCCTTCCTTTGCTCTGCCTGGAATGCTCCTCCCATCTCTTTGCCAGGCTAATTATTACATTTCCTTTAAGTCCCTTCCTAAAGTCATTTCCTTAAGGGAGCCTTTCCTAATTCTCCAGACCAGGCCGGTTCTCCTGTTCTGCACATTCAAAGCACCATGGTGCTGTGTTTATAGCACTCACTACCCCTGGCATGAATTACTTTATTGTGCAGTTATTTAGTTAATAACAGTTTCTCTCAACCAAAGGAGCTCCAAGGAGGAGACCGAATCTATTTTGTTCACTACTGAATTCCTAGCATTTAGCACAATGCCCAACATAGAGCATTTATGGAGGCATAAATGAATGAACCTGTGAATGAATGGCCTACAATATGCTCAGCATGAAATGGGCCTGTTCAGAAACCCATTAGAGTAGAAGGAATGGGAAACTGCAACCCGTTAAGAACAGGGTGGCACAAAATGATTCAAGAACAACTCAGGACCAAATAGAGAGTAAAATCAGTGCCATGGGATATTAGGCAGAAGGGACCAGGATAGGCCGAGTGCTCACTGAAGGCTTCCCATTGGAGGCAGCACGTGAGCCAGGTCCAGAGGAGGAAAGAGATTTGGATGCAGTGAAGTACAGGGGAAGGAGGCTAATACGTTAAGGTCACGAGTTTGATCCTCTATAGCTTCTTTTATACCCTCAGAAGCCATTGATCACAAGAGACAGTATTCAGGGGCGGCTCCTGTGGCTCAGTGAGTAGGGTGCCGGCCCCATATACCGAGGGTGGTGGGTTCAAACCCAGCCCCAGCCAAACTGCAACAGCAACAAGAGACAGTATTCAGGAAAATAAGTGGAGATGGTCTCAGAGAGCCATTCCTGCTATCACTGAAACAGCTTCGGAAGGTTTTGTTTCAGAGGAAACTGCAAAGTCAAGTGCCACACATAACAAACCACTCATTCAGAAACCAGATTCCTCTAAGCCACTGGGATAGAACCACAGTAAACATCTGCTTCTACCCTTCTGGAAACATCATGGTCTGGATATTCTCTCTCACTCTTTCTTCTTTCACTTTTAATTATTTATTATGAAAACCTCCAAATATGTACACACACACAAAGAGCACAAGAAATCCCATCTCCAACTTCAACACACATCAATACTTCAACATATTTTTCTCATCTCTCTCCCTTCTCAACCCTCTTTCTCTCTCTCTCTCTCTCTCTTTTATTTTTTTGGCTAAAGCTTTTTGGAGAGAATTCTAGATACCATAACACTCTTAAATACTTCATCTCTAAAATAAATAAGGATGCTTTTTAACCTAACCACAATACCTTTATCATATCCAACAAATAAAAGATAATCCCTTAATATCAGATATAATTCCTTAATACCAAACCTATATTTTAAATTTCCTGATTGTCTAAAGAAGTATCTTCTGATGGTTTGTTGCTTTGAACTGGGATCTGAACAAGGTTCTCACATTAATTTAGTTGACATGTCTCTTATAATCTAGACTGGGGATGTTCTCTTTTAATTGGGGCTTCTCTTTGCCCACAACCTGCCTGGGCCCTCACAGCCTTTATCTCAGCCTGGGTTTGGCAAGGAGCTGAGAGATCAGAGGCAGGAGGAGTGACATCAACATGGGGAGAGGGGAGTGGGAGGGATGGAGTGAGTGGCAGAGTCCTCAGATCTTACGAAAAGAAATTCCTTATCAGCTTGAGAGGAAACAGATTGGAATAAGAGAGACTCTTAAGAACTGGAGTCGACCTGCACTGATCTCCTAACACCTAAGAATGACAAGAATTTACTGAGAGTGTAAGAGGCTGATTGCTGTGGGCCAGAGAGAAAGAGCAAGAGAAAGGAAGTCAGGATGAATCCAATGGACAAAACACAAGCACAAGGAGGACCCGCTGCCTCCTTTGTGGGCCTTAATGAAAAGTAAAAATTCCAGAGCCCTTGTTCAATAATTATTGGGAATTTCTAGATGGTTAACAGCAGAGCATTAAACCAAGCATGGGGCCCACTGAAGCGCAGAGACTTGTGTGACTGCCCAGGTTCTGCGCCACCCAAGAAGCTGGCCCTGTGCACAGGTGGCTGGGTCCAGAGGCCCCAGGGCAAGGCTTTACCAAGGCCAGTCTCATTTGCATTTCAGAGACAAGCACCGGCAGTGGGAGTTACTGCTACATCTGGTAGCCACCACTAATACTTCAGACTTGTGAGGTGGCTTAGGGGTGGTGAACGGCTTCCAGAGGATCACAGAGACCAGCACTGCATAGTTTCAAACCGTGCATATTGTTGGGTGTGGACCCTCCAGTCTATGTGAGCTAGAATGCCTGGCTCCAGAACCAGGTTCTATCCCTTATTGTTACTGTGTAATTCAGTCAAGTTATTTCACCTCCGTGTCCTTGTTCCCTCATCTAAAAAGTGGGGTTAATAGAAGCACCTACCTCAAAGGATTGTTTACATGTTAAATCAGTTGCCACTTGTGGGCACATGGCAATCACATTGTGCTTGTCAAAGCAAAATAAATCCAAAGGCTACAGCTGCAAGGGCCCAGACAGATGTTGCATAATGGTGATTCCGCAGGACAGACTGACTCTGCTCTTGTAGTTCTGAAAGGTAATGCCTGGCATCTTGCTCCCCAACAACTTACATAATGGTCATTCACTCAGTGTTCACTGAGCACCTACTACATACTATGAACTATGTACCAGGCACTCATCAAATAAAGAAAGAGCCAGGCATAGTCCTTGTCCTTATGATATGACCATCTAGCATCAGAAGGGCTCCACCTGAAAAATCACTTCTGCCCAGGTCTAGGACAGGCCTAGCTTTAGGGAAGAGGAAGAGGAGATACCCTCAGCTTGAAGCTCATCATAAGGCAGTTCTGCAGCTCAGAAACATGATTTACCTTCAGCATTCTGATTCGGAATATTCTGATATAATCCAGCCCCTGCCTGGTATGCAGCATTCTCCCTAAAAGACTCAATATTTTATTCTCTGCCCCCAAACCCAGACACTCCCAGCCTGAGTTCCAAAACCTTCTGCGAAACCCCCCAAGATGTTGTTACCTGTTTGACTGTTTCCTGCCCCTCCACCTTGGAGAGGTTCTCAGGATCTTAGATTTGGTTTGGGCCACTCTTGGATAATAATGACTATGTCATTGTTAGGCCAGACAATGGGGAAGGTGGCCAGGGCACAATGCCCTCTCAGGCTGGCCTAGGCTCATGTTTGTCCATCTCTCCAGTAACTAGTCCCTGACCCTGCTCTCATGTTCTTAACACTTGGCTACAACTTGACTTTGCACAGCTGCATGGACTTAGATGCCCATCTCATTCAAGCCCAGGATCGGAAGGATCTTGGTCAGGGGAGGTTGTAGGACCCCTTACAAGCATCAGTCTGATAATGAAACAAGATTGCTTTCCTTCAGCTACCAAGTTCTTGGCCCTCTGCCAAGGCCTCTGAGGGGTAGTTTGTGGCAGGACTACCATGGGAGGGTCAGGCAAGATCCCATACATGGAAAGACAATGGTGGACAAAGACTCCAGCAGCTTTCCGGTCGGCTGGCTCCAGCCCTGAGGCCATTGTGAATGCTGTTCTACCCAGCAGCCTGGGGACACTGCCTAGAACACCACCATCCTGGCTAACAGCCTAGAGGCAAGGGGATTCTTTGGGTAGCTAGTGATAAAAGGAAATGGCCGGGAGAAGCGGAGGGAGAATTTTTTATACATCCTTCTTCTTCTCTAATATTAAAATTTCTAAAATGGTAAATACTGGGGGTTGGGGGAAGTATTCCAAGGTTCTTTTGAAAGAAGCAATCAATATATATTCATTTTCCTCCATAAAGCCACCGAGCCACGGTAAGTTAAAGGCTACATGTCCTGTTGAAGAAGTATTACTGGAACAGCAGAGAGTCAGAGTCTACAAGGGTGATGCCAAGAAACTCAGAGAGGACTTTGATGTGTAAACCTGGGATTGCCTCTGAATCCTTTGGCCCTGGGAAGGCAGAGTGGAGCCTGGCCTGGGAAGAGGCCAAGCAGGAGGACAGACAATGGGGAAGGTGCCCAGGGCACAGTGCCAGGACATTTTATCCTATTAGGCCATTACATCCCTGCAAGTTCCAAATATACAACGTTCATTCATCTTACAGAAGCTCTAGGCTTCTGAATGGGGGACAAATGGAGTCGGTCTTGAGGCTAAATTCTTTTTCTATAAACTAAGAGATTTGATGACAATCGATGTTGATATCTTAAAAGATCAGTCAATGAAGTAAGTAATCAACATTATTTCCTAAACACCAACCAAAGAACTGTGGAGGGGCAGGAGAGAAGAAAAAGCGAATTCCCTAAAGTATATTATAGGTTAGTAAGACAAAATGTTTTAAATCCCAGAAAATACAAAAAAAAAAACACAAGAAGAGAAAGACAACAAATTATAGGCAACAAAAGATATTGTTTTAAGGTAGCAGAAATCTTTCCTATGGAGTGTTGGGGAGACTTGGAAAAGGTAGAATTTGAGTCTGATCTTGCCATTGGGGAATTTAGATTATGAAGCACCTACTGGGTGCTAGGCACGGTGCTAAGAACTGGGAATACACAGGTGAACGCCTCGTGGGCTCTGCCCTGGAGGAAGTAATTAGAGTCTACTGTGGGCAGCAGATCTGTGAACAGAGAATAAAGATGTGATCATCGTATGTCTGGGGATGTAGGTAGGGGGCATGATGTATATGCACGTGCGTGAGTGTGTGTGTGTGTGTGTAGAGAGAGAGAGAGAAAAGGAGGGGGGAGTTCTGGAGGGGCTTCACTGAGAATGTGGCATTTGAGTTGAGCCTTGACGCCTCCTTTCACTCTCAGGACTTGGGGGGAAGGGAGAGGGGCAGCTAGTGAAGAGGCACGCACAGATGTCGATAGTAAAGTCAGGGAGACTTTAGAGACTAGAGTCTGTGTGACTGGAGTAAAGGACACACGTGGAGTGTGGTAGCAGACGCATCTAAGAAAAGTGGGCAGGAGAAAGATTATGAAGGCCTGTGCACCAGAACTTCCACAATGGTCATTCATTCAATACGTGTTCCCTGAGCACCTGCTAAGTACCAGGCACAGAGGAGCTAAGCAACAGTTACTATAAACAAAAGCGTGCCTTTGGCGGTGGAGAGCCAGCTATTCCTTCCAAGCAAGAGAAGAGTGTTCACGCTGCCCTGTCGTGGAGCTCACTGACTGGGAGAAGCCAAAGGGGAAGCTAGTTGCAGGATGAGCGGGCTAGCTGGGGAGTGGGGACACTGTGGTCTTTAAGCAAGGACACAAGATGACCACAGCTGTGCGGTGCATAAGGTGGATGAAAGGCAGGGGTAACATTTGGGTAGAGCAATGTGTTTCAACCTTTTTTTTTTTTAATTTCGCAGCACACTTGAACCTATAGGTAAGCTTCCAAGGCACACTTAAATTATGTTCCAAAAAAAAGAGTAAAAAAAACATACTTACTGTGCTTTAGTTTTTAAAAATAATTTAATTAATGATCTTTAAAATTTTTCACAGTGCCCTTAACATCCTCTCACGGCACAGTGGTTGAAAATTACTGCTTTAGAGGAAAATGTTCTCTGAAAAGCTTTTTGTTGTTAACAAATACTTTCCCATTGCTCTGGGTTTTTTTCTCCTTCAGAAGAACCTTTGATTGTAAGAAAAGGCTGTCGTGTCTGTAGTTTTCTCAAGTCTGGGTAACGATTTCCTTTTCCTCTCAGTCCAAATGGATTGTTTTTAGCAGGACTCTCGGAGTTGACCTCTGACTTTCGTCTTCTGAGACCTGCTATGGAGTGTGTTGCCCCTGGTCCGCGCTTGAAGGAAAGCCTGTGATTGTCACAATGCCAAGAATTTTCTAGCACTGTGTAGAGAGATCAGCTGGCACAACTGTGTTTGTTTAAAAAACAAAAACAGTCACCTCAGGGGCAGTCCCTGCCTTCTGCATAAATGGTGGATCCTGCCTCCTCAGAACACCCTGCTAAATGGGGCGCTTGTGAGGTAGCTCTGTCCTGACAGGAAAGCTGCCCTGGAAGAAAAGGGCATTGAAGGAAGTGACTTTTGTTCTAATGCCAAATCCCTGGGAGACTGGTGTTCAGAATGTTTACATCCTCCTGACTTTTTGCACGATTTCTCCAATTCTTACATTTCATACAAAACACAACTTGATCCCGGATTATTACATGGAGGCTCTGCCAGGCTGGCTGTGGAATTCAGGTTTTGCCATGTGCTTGGGCTGCTTGGTCAGGAGACAGGAGCAGAGGGCACATAAGTTCGAGGTCACGGTTGAAATTCCTATAGAGGCCAGTTGGCTGGGCATGCTTGCCCTCTGCTCCTTCCCTGACACCGATCAGCAAGGGGACTGGGGGAGAGGGTGTGGGTGGCTCAACACAGCCCAACTGCTCTCACAAATTGCGCTTCGCCACCTGAATGGCCAGGCAGTGAAGACTGACTAACCACACAGCCAGGCCTTGCTTAAACAACCCTCTGGAAGAAAACATCAGCGTATCTTTCAGTGGTGATTTCCATCCCTCCCCACCCTCCACTCCCTGGCCCTCATGAGTGATGTAAAGCGGCATTGATTACAGTAACTTTTCAACTAAACAGAAAACATTTTGTCTGCTGCTCTAGCCAAAAATACATGCTTCACAGCTTTAATTTGCCCCCAGACAACTGCAGGTCCACAGGTGTGGCTGTGTTTCCCCTCCCCACTTCCCCTTTCTGTGCCTTTCCCCACTCACTAAAGGCCTCTTCTTCCCTGGCAGCCTCTGGAGGCTGTTTTGCTCTCTGTCAAAGCAGGAAAAGTCTCTTGTAATGTTGCTTACACTCACTGGTTGACTTTGCCCTTCATGGCAATGATTTTTGCCCCTGTTACTTCAACCAGACACTGCATTTCAGAGTTTTTCCTGGGAGGCTGTAAGAAGAGGGTGGGAGTCAAGAGTGGGAAGTCCAGCAATATTCTGATGATGGGCACGATGAAAGCCTTAAGCATTTTATAAGGTACTCATGTGACCAAAACATCTGTACCCCTTTAATATTTTAAAATTAAAAAACCCAAAACGCATAAGTGTATAATAATTAAAAATATAGTACTCTTAGGAGAAAGATTAGTGGAAGAGAAGAGGAAAGCTATTACAATTTTGAATTGAAAAAATAAAAGAAGATTGGGAAGATCAGAACCAGATCAAAGCCAGGTTGGGATGTGGCCTTGACTGTTACCCTCTGTGTGACTTGGTATAACAACTTCCCCTTGTCAAGCCTCAGTTTCTCTCTCTTAAAGGAAACCCCATATGCAGTGTTCCTCTGAGGACATAAGGAGAAACTGCATGATATTGCTCAGTGTCACCTGGCACCTGATAAATGTTACTTAGGATTATTTATTAGCTAATTGGCACACAAAAGGCTGTATTCTAATAAGGGCCTCAGTAAAATAGCTAGCAAATAGAATTCTTACAAATTTTTTTACCATAAAAAATTTCAAACACGTAGCAAGGTTGAAAGAATAGTGCAACTGACACTC
Organism: Arctocebus calabarensis; assembly: GCA_963573935.1. Lineage (NCBI taxonomy): Eukaryota > Metazoa > Chordata > Mammalia > Primates > Lorisidae > Arctocebus > Arctocebus calabarensis. The sequence goes on from CAUYON010031762.1 coordinate 44,013, forward strand.
AAATCCCTCAGCTTGATTCTACAGTTATTTACATTTTACCATACCTATATTTTTTTCTGAACTATTTCAATGTAAGATATAGCCACCACTACTAAATATTTCAATATACATCTCTTAAAAATAAGGACGTATTCTTAACATAGTCACAGTAACCTTTATTACACTAAAGACAATTAATGATAATTACTTAATATCACCTGATTCCCGATTCATATAAAATTTTCTGAAATGTTCCCTAATATGTATTTTAACAGATATTTACTTCAAAAAATATCTAATCAAAATTCTTACATTGCATTTAGTTGTCATGCCTCTTTGTTCCCTTTATTCTACAGTGGTATGTGTAGGGAAGTTTTTTTTGTTTGTTTGTTTTTAATTTTTTTCATTTATTTTTTTTGAGACAAAGCCTCAAGCTGTCACCCTGGGTAGAGTGCTGTGGCATCACAGCTCACAGCAACCTCCAATTCCTGGGCTCAAGCGAGTCTCTTGCCTCTACCTCCCAAGTAGCTGGGACTACAAGTGTCTGCCACAATGCCCGGCCATTTTTTGGTTGCAGCCGTCATTGTTGTTTGGTGGGCCTGGGGGCTGGATTCGAACCCACCAGCTCAGGTGTACGTGGCTGGCACCTTAGCCCGTTGAGCCACAGGCACCGAGCTGTGTAGGGAAGTTTTAAGGACCACCTTGTTACTGAAGTCAACCATTGACCACCAGGAAGAAAAGGCCACGGCCTCCATGGAGGCCCACCAGGGCCTGGCCATGTTGATTAACACAGGCCCTGTGATGTGGTTGCACAGTTTGGTGTGCTGAACTTGTTGGTTACTAGCTTTACTATTGAATAACTGGATGTTAGGGGCTTTTCTATTGTCTTTATATTCCTACCACCTACACAGCACCTGACGGACAGGTGGTCAACGAAAGTGGATGAGAGGAAAAAAGGGAGGGAAGGAGGAAGGAAGAGAAGAAGAGTGGGAGGGAGGCAGGCATGGGCGAGCACCTGCCTCCATGCCTCGTAGGTGCCTCAAGAGGGACACCCTGTTTAGATGGTTGACCCCAGGGAATCCTGGTAGAAATGAAAATTGAAATGAAGGAAAGAAAGAGCACTTTTGAAGGCCAGTGTATGATATGTGTGAGATCAAGGGTGAAGAGTCACGGAAGGGGAAGTGGGCAGGGGGTAACCCAGGTGTGAGTGAGCATTGCAGGTTGGGGAGTGGGATTGAGACTCCTGGCTTCCTAAAAAAAAAGGCCTGACTTGTGCTGCGAGTTTTACTGGGGACATCCTGGGAAGCACCCACCCTCCTTGGTTTGGGGAGGATGATTCCTTGCTGTGGCATGTGCCTTTTTTTCCAGATATGCCTTCTTGCTTCACTCTCTCCTTTTTCCCCATTTCCCGCCTTTCTTACCTGAGCACTAGTTGGGCTCCCTCAGGCCATCTGCTATTTTAATTTCATCTCTCCTCCTCCCAGAAACAAAATTAACATTTGATACTATTTAAAAAGTAATCTATAATAGGTTGCCTTTTCCTACAACCACACTCATTTCCCCAATACCCTGGAAGTAACTCCCACATGATTTCTATCTTTGAAAATGAAATTCTTGACCACAAAGTGAATCATGAGAAACACACCCTCTATTCAGAGAAATGGCACGATGTCCATCAGGGGGCATGCTCTACCCAGGGGACCTGTCCTCCATACACAATCCACAAAGTTTCAACGAGGGCTTCATGGTCAAACTATTGCTTTTGTTCTTTGTAGAGAGAACAATGACCAAGTTCATAGTAGACCAAAGTTCGTATAGTGTACTTTATACCTCATCTCTAATCCATCTCTAAAATTTTGACTTCCACAAAATTCTGAGTTAAACAAATTTTGAGTTAAGAAAAGGCCAGGTATGGCAGGGAGGCCAACGCTAGAGGATCACTTGAACTCAGGAGTTTGAGACCAGCCTGAGCAAGAGTGAGACCCCCATCTATACTATAAAGGAAAATGAGCCAGGTGTTGTAGTGGGCACCTATAGTCCCAACTACTTGGAGGGCTGAGGCAGGAGGATCGCTTGAGCCCATGAGTTTGTGGTTGTTGTAAGGTAGGGTGCCACCATGGCACTCTAGCCTGGGGCAACAGAGTGAGACTAAATATAAAAAAAAAAAGAATTTTGAGGAGAGATAAGGAATGAATACAAGAAACTCTAGATTATCTGCATGGCGGACTGGCTTAATTTTCATTCTAGGCTGACCTCGTCAATATGCTTCTCTGTCACCTCTCCTTGCTGGGCAGTTGGCTTTTATTCAAAGTACACAAGGCCATTTAATTATTAATCTGGGCAAAGCATTCCTCAGGAAGTTGAAATGTTGAGTGTGTGTGTTTGTGTACACATGTGGATCCTTTACTGATTATCTGGCTTCTTTGTTTGCTGTTTACCTTTGGGAGCTCCGGCTCCTGTCCATTGGTTGAGATATCTACAGGTGACTATTGGTCCCTCTCCACTTTTCCTTCGATGTGTGTGTGGAAATGTTTGCCAGCTGTGGAGTGTTCATGTACACAAGAAATGACTGACCTTGGCCATTGAGTGGAGTGTGTATCTATGATCAGGAAAAAGTTCAGTGTTTGTGTTTGGTGATGGTTTTATGTCCTGCTGTCAGTCGAGAGTGCTTTGTAGGGATTGCTGATGGCTCCAGGCTCCAGGAACCATGACTATTTAGCCAACAATTTTAATAAGCCCATATAAACCCATACTATTTTTATATTAATAACAGGGAGGGAGAAGTTGGAAGATTAAATATAAAGGAGGATGTGTGTTAGCTTCACTGCTTAAGGCCATTGGAAATTTTTCTGCTGAATTAGATCCAGCCTATTTTCATTATTTCCTTCTTCCTAAGGCTGTCATTCTCTCCTTCCCCCTACCCTTTTTCTTCTCCTTTATCCCTTTTTTTCTTGTTCTTTTCTTTCTCACAGCCTATCTCTCTTTTCTGTTTCTTTCTTGCTTTTTTTTTTTTGAGACAGAGTCTCAAGCTGTCACCCTGGGTAGAGTGCTGTGGCATCACAGCTCACAGCAACCTCCAGTTCCAGGGCTCAAGCGAGTCTCCTGCCTCCGCCTCTCAAGTAGCTGGGACTACAGGCGCCCGCCACAACGCCCAGCCATTTTTTGGTTGCAGCCATCATTGTTGTTTGACGGGCCCGGGCTGGATTTGAACCCGCCAGCTCAGGTGTACGTGGTTGGAGCCTTAGCTGGCTGAGCCACAGGCGCCAAGCCCCTGTCTCTCTTTTCTTTCCTTCTTTCTACCATTCTCCCCTTTCTTTCTTTCTTTCAACATGTACCACCTACTTATTGTGTATTAGGCACAGAGTTGGAGATGAGGAGATGAATAACAGATGGCCCCAGCCTTCCTGGAGCTTAGTTTAGCATGGGAGGCAGAGGGAGAAACTGATCATTCCCATGCAATGGGCAATGATAGAGGTAAGCACAGTGTGCTGTGTGAGCTCTGTGGAGGGGTCTTCAAACAAGCCTGGTTTGGGAGAGATGGAGGACACTTTCTGGAAGAGATGATTGGTAGATTGATTGGGAGTTGAGCTGGGAGCAGAGCTCAAGTCTGTTAGCTGGGAGGCCAAGCCATTGGTTTAAGAACATTGGATAAGGAGAATGGGAGGAAGGACTTTTTTTGGGGGGGGGGGTCTTCCATAGGTGAATAACACCAGATTTTGTTGTCACTGGGTATGGTTAGGACCAAAGGGACAGAGTACAAGGGTGACCTTCCCTTGAAGTGTGGGGACATTCCGAGGTACCTGCTAAGATGGTGACCCCAGGGAATTCTGGTAGAAATGAAAACTGAAATGAAGGAAAGAAAGTTCACCCTCAAAGCCAGTGCATGAAGTATATGTGGTCAGGTGAAAAATCATTTAAGGGGAAGTGGGCAGGCGGTAACCAAAGTGTGAGTGAAGATTGAGGGTTGGGGAGGTGAAGGAGAACTCCTGACTTCCTAAAATATTGAGACCTATCTGGTACTGCAAGTTTTACTAGGGGCTCAGGACTCTAGAGGTGTTCTTTAGACCTGGAGGCAGGCACGAGCTACCATGGTTCTTATGCTTTGCTAGGGCAGAGGTCTACATTGGCTTCTCTCTGAGATACTTGAAACAGGAAGGTGAGAAGGAGTCTATATAGGGAAGCTTAATCCCTTCTGCTTGAAGGTCTCAGTGTGACAGTAGAAAGAGCATATATGAGCTAGAGAAACATAAGTGTCATGTCCAATAATTTCATTTTCAACAATGGTAATAGCTATTGTGTATTATTTACTTTAACCCTCACAATGACTGCATAATTGTATATAATGATAGTAGGTGCCATAATTCCTTCCATTTTATGGATGGGGAAATCAAAGAATGACATTAAACTCAGATCATTCTAGCTCTGAAGCCATTGACCTCAATGCTTTCCTTATTATGAATAAACATTTGGTGTAGCTCCTCTTTGACCGGACCATAGGACCACAGCCCACCAGTAATGGTGAAGAGTGACCCTGGACACTGATCAACTGCATGAATAATGCATTGGTAGCTATTATGAAGAATGTATAATTAAAACTTTTCATTTCTCTAAAGTGTAGTCTTAGTGTACTCAAAAAATATTAGTATTAGCCAACACAGAACATATGATTTGAGGGGGGTAAATATGGATTAGAAAACAGGATCCCAATACCTTGGCAGTATTGACTGAATGTTTGTGTCCCCTGCAGAATTCATATGTTCAAGTCCTAATCCCTAATATGATAGTATTTGAAAGTAGAGTCTTTGGGAAATGATTAGGTTTAGATGAGCTCTTGAGGGTAAAGCCCCCATCATGGGATTAGTGACCTTATTGGAAGAGGAAGAGAGATCAGAGCTTTTGCTCTCACCCTCTCTTCATGGGTACACACTGAGGAAAGGCCATGTGAGGATGTAGCAAGAAGGCAGCCATCCACAAGTCAGAAAAGGAGTCCTTCCCAAGAATCAAATCTGCTGGCACTTTGATCTTAGACTTCCAGCCTCTAGAAGCTGTACCAAAATAAATATCTGTTGTTGAAGATGCCCAGTCTATGATATTTTATTACAGCAGTCCAAGCTGACTACGATGGTAGTTAATATCAGCAGCAGGATGAAAACACTGCCTATATATGTGTTTGTGAACTAGGTACTCTTAGTAAGAGAGTGTTGACCATATCTTGAGACCTCTCACTCTCAACTTTAGATTTGGGTATTCTTTTTCTTGTTTGTATTTATGAATAATTTATGCAACATTACTTATTTTATTTACTTATATATTTATTTTTTGAGATAAGGTTTTGGTCTGTTGCCTGGACTAGAATGTATTATCACAACTCACTGCAGTCTCAAACTCCTAGGCTCAAGTCATCCTACCTCATCCTTTTGGTAGTTGGGACTATAGGTACATGCCATCGTGTCTAACTAATTTTTTATTTTTTATTTTTTATTTTATGGAGATGGGGTGCCTAGGCTGGTCCCAGACTCCTGGCCTCAAGCAATCCTCCTACCTCAGCCAACAATAACATTTAAAAAATCTTCTAGCAAAAATATATGAGTTGCTTTATGATTCTTCAACAGATGAGAAGTCAAGCATTCCTGCCATCTCTGGCCCCAGATGGACGAGCAGGGAGGCATGGGTACAGGTGGTTCTCACAACTAGACGAGAGGTAGGATCTGCACATCCCACTGGACCATCTACCTCCCTCTCGCTTGGGAGTCCTGTGGTGTGAGGGAGGCACAGATAATCTCTAAAAAGCTGTGTGGTCTCCCAGGAATTTTCCACAGGGAGTCTGGTGTGTGTTCAGAGGAACTGCAGCTACGTACCCTTGAGGTTGTAGAGAAAGGTACACTGTAACAACAGACTTGTGCAGAGCTGTGTCTTGGCAGGGGGACACCAGTCTGCCTCAGCCTTTTTTAGCAGCCAGTGCCTCCTACAGAGGGGCTGCACTGCTTCTCAACCAAGGTAGCTCATCAAACCCTCAGGTAAGCAGAGTCTGCAAAGGTCATTTATCCCAGTGCTTCCCTGACCAGAAGGTCCATGTGTCTTACGTAAGAACTCTGTGAAAGGAGGTCAGAGCCAGGACCCCAGAGTCCACATCATTAATGAACCCCCAGGAAATGCTGATTTGCTGGTCTGGGGACCAAACTTTGAATAACAAGGATTTATTCTGCCGTCGGGTTAATAGAGGCTGAATTTGAATGAGTACCCCAGTAAGGTAAGAGTCCATCTTGCTACAGAGAAGGAAATTCTGTGGTTTAGCAGCTTCCGTAGCTTTGAGAAGTTCTTACTTAGCAAGCCCAAATCCCATTGGTTTCAGCCCCACTTTTTTACCATGTCCTGCTCTCAGTGGAGTTAGAGACACAAGGTAGCTCTCTCCCATATCATTCTCCTTAGTTATTTAAAGACTACTAAGTCAGATCTATTTTTAAAAGAACTGCTTCTCTCTCTATTCTTATGCCTGCACTACCCGGTTCAATCAGGAAGAATGAAACTCTTGGGGCACTTCAGGCTGAGGACTTGGCATTTGGAACTCTCATAAAGCTGCTTCCAGCCGGAACCTCCTCCTATACCCAAGTACTGTCAGCCCTCAGTCCTCTATAAGAGAGGGATGGCAGAAATTGTAAAAGTCAAAATCTGGAGAGAGAATGGAAACTTTAGTTTAACTTGTGGTACCATCACCAACCTTCTCAGAACTTGATCAGGATATTGTGTGCAGGTAACAGTGGCCTGGATTTTCTCTTTTCTCCTTGGCTCTGCATTTCTGCCAGTTGAGAGATTTGGAAGCAAGTATTCAGCCATCTACTGTGGTCAAGGAAAGAATCCTGAATAACCCACAACCTGAATGAGATTTCATAGGTTGTTTAAAGAGCTAATAGTCTGTGATAGATGCTAGGCCACTTCCACCTCTGTCCTATTCCCCAAACTCTGGCTTCTTTTTGCCTCAGAAGGGTTTGCTGTCAGTTCTTTGCACCTTTGTGTGGTTTTAAATTGACACGTTTCCTGTCTCAGGGGCACTTGTATTTTTAAAGCTTTCTGAGTATGGAATGAGATTTGTCCTTTGCTCAGAGGCTAGTTAATTACCTGATGACAGGTTATCTTATGTACCTGTCTCAGATGACACAGAGTGGTTGATACAGACTTCACTTGCTAGAAAGAAGGTGCCACCACTCACAGGTCTACAGCGATATCCCAGGAGGAGGGATGGGCTCCCCAGGAGAAAGCAAAGCATCCAGGAGGAGACCGCCAACGCAGCCTATGAAGTTTGCAGGTTTCTGGGGTACAGGGACATAGAAAGGTCTACCGTTACCCCAACACGACCCTCAGCAGAACTTTCTCCACCATTTCAGAGGGTAAGATGGGACTAGCAGAGTAAAGGAGGAGATGGTGACTTCTGGCTTACTGACAGCCAGTGTAGAGGGGGCTCTGTATGGGGTGGTGACTCATCAGTCTTGGTCATGACTCTGGGCCCAGGATGCACAAGTGTTCCAAAATTAGCAGCCAGCCATGTACACCCACAAAGTAGTTAGACACTTCCCATTGAAAACACTCAATGGGATAAATACACAGAGACAGAGAAGGTTAAAAGAGTTGTAGGTTATTACAGCCTAGAGAACATATTTGCCCCTCTGCATTACCATTTATATTTCTCTCTCTGGAAAATATATTCCTCTTTGTTTTACCATTTAGAACCTGTTCATTCGCCCATTGAAGAATTTCTTTTTTTTTTTTTTATTTTAATTGAGACAGAGACTCAAGCTGTCCCCCTGGATAGAGTGCAATGGCATCACAGCTCACAGCAACCTCCAACTCCTGGGCTCAAGCGAGTCTCCTGCCTCCACCTCCCAAGTAGCTGGGACTACCGGGGCCCGCTACAACGCCTGGCTGTTTTTTGGTTGCAGCCGTCATTGTTGTTTTGTTTGGCGGGCCCAGGCTGGATTCGAACCCACCAGCTCAGGTATACATGGCTGGCGCCTTAGCCCACTGAGCCTGAAGAATTTCTTATGAAATATCTTCCCTGCATCTAGCACCGTTCTGGGTCTGAGGAAGGCATCAGTAATCATGCAGTCCTTACCCTCATGGAGCTCACAATTCAGGAGCTCTTAAAATGTTCTCATCTGTGAAATGGATGTCATAATACACCTGATTCATTGGATAATATAGAGAGCACTCACTGGGTGCACTTGGTAGATATTTAATCGATGTTAGCTCTTAACTTCTGTTGAGAGATAACTCGTAAAGAGTGAATTTAGTGTTGTCCTGATGTGCTTGCTATTGCCATAGCTAAATCTAAGGGCCTCAATAAGGCCATGGCTGAGAACTTAGCCACAGTTGTGATGGACCCAGAGACACTGAGTTCAGTGTATGCCTTCACTCTATTGGTCAGACTCACTCAACCTAAAAAGAGCTGGGTAATCAATGAGTGCTTCATGGTGATGATAAAGAATCTGTTGTAAGTAGATTCTGTTTATTTCTGTATTCCTGGTGATTCTTCTAAGGAGTTCCTTGTGTTTGGAAAACACAGGGTAGACCCTTTGGCCCTCTCCAGGGAGAACCTGGGTTGGTGATAGTGGCAGCAGTGGGTAGGTAGACAAAGCCATCTTTAAAACCCTTCCCAATCTAATTCTTCTGCCACCCACATACTCCCCAGCTCTATTTATTTTGGGTGGGAAAGAGGTTGGTGGATTATATGTAATTATCATACAGTTTTAAAAGAGAGAAACCTAAATATGAATTCACCTGATGATTTTATTACCTATTTCAGGTTACATAAAATAAAGTGTTTTGTTTCTTTTCATTTATAATTTTTTTAAGTGTGATACTTTTTGAAACCATCTCCAGGATGAAGTCCAGGGTTCCTCTTGCACATCTCACAGTGGGAAATGGTTTCTCTCCTTCCACCTTTCTCATTTCTTCTGCTGCAAACCATGCAATCCCTTGTTGATTTTTTTTTCATTTTGCATTTGCATCTTCCCATTTGTCCTTTCCCCAGTGTCAGAAGAAGATGGTCTTCCCCTCTTTCTTGATTTCTGTTCTCACATTGCTCACAAGCTGAGTGATGAGATTTCTCCTGTAAGAAAAGTGTGTCTGCGCTTTTTCTCCAGCACAGCATGTGAACAAACACAACAACCAAAAAAATGGGTCGGACATCTTCCGACGTAGGAAGAGAATAAGAAGGCAGCTGTGTAATTCCAGGCAAGTGCCTAAAATAGCTCTGCCAATTAACAAGAGCAAACCTTCTTCTTCTTGCTCAGTCAGGAACAAAAAGGTTTAAACATACAAAAGAGGCAACTATTGGTCTAAGTTGCTGTAAAACAAACAGAGGGACACTGAATGAACTCTAAGATTCCTTCAGGTCTCTTGATTCTAGGGTCTTATCCTATCTTGAGCTGAAGATAGTTTGATGCTGGGCTGAAAAACCCTGCAAGAGGAAAAGAGAAAAGTAAAAAAGAAAAAAAAAAAGATGGCTTAGAAAGTGAGCAGGGAAGGTGAGAAAAGTGTTGAGATTTATCCATGTGAAATTTGGCTGCATTTAGAGCCATTTTTCTAGCATTTCCAAGTTCTTCTTTCTAAAAGGCATTTAGAAATCTGCCACTGTTAGATTTACACCAGCTTGCCAGTCTGGCCAATCAGTGGGACTTGAAAGTAGCAATGGAACAGGTAATCAGAGTTTGTCCTCTGCTGTGCCTGGAGCTGCCTCTAGGGGAACTGATTTGCACATTCCCAACTTTCGTGGTCTTTTAGGGTCCTCCTTTTCTCAGCCCACTATGCATTTTTTTGTCCCTTTGCAAGGCCTTCGCTCTGTATCAGGGTGTGGTGGAGCCAGACATGCCTGGCATGATAGCCACCAATTTTTAGTTATAAGGATTAAACATCTTTAACTTCTCGGAGCTTCAGTTTTCTCATCCATAGAATGGGAGCACACAAGCCTGGCTTGTGGGGTTACCACGAGAAGTAAACGTGTACATGTATACATGATTACATGTATTTAAACTTAATAGAAAAGGCTTTTGAGTAGGTGTCCTGGTCTGTTTTCTGTTTCTATAACTGAATAGCTAAAACTAGGTAATTGATAAAGGAAAGAAAAGTATTCCTTATCGTTCTGGAGGCTGGGGAGTCCAAGAATGAGAGGCCACATCTGGGAAGGCCTTCCTGCGGTACAGGGGGAGGTGAAGTGAGGGGGACACCTACAGAGTCATAGGTGGCATGGAGCATCACATGACAAAGGGGCTTACCAAAGAGAGCCAGCCTGGCTTGTCACAACACACCCATACTAGTCCTAATGATAAACCCGCCAATCCTTTCATCCATTAACCCACGACTCACCTCTTAAAGGGCCCACTCCCAATACAGTCACATGAAATTTCAGCATGAGTTTCAGAGGGGATTCAAACCATAGCAGTAGAGACTATCTGTATGTCTAGGCATGCAGTGTAGTAGCTGTGAGACCTTAAACAAGTTATTGTGCCTCAGTTTTCTCATCTGTAAAGTTGACATAATAATACTACTGACTTTAGTAGTTTTTGATCATGATTAAATGAGTTAATATTTGTAAAATGCTTGCAACAGTAACTGGCAAGTAGTATATACTATGTCTATGTTACTATTACTATTATGCAATATACCAGTATACTGCCTAGCACAGAGTAAAACTAAAAAACATTATTGAATGCCTGTGCACCGACACCTTTAATTCTAAATTTTCTGCTGGTCCTCTGTAGTAGGCCTGTGTAGTTGAGCCTCTCTTTCTAACTAACATGAAGCTGGGGTCTTCGTGGCTGCTGGACAATGAGGCCCATGTTTGGTGACCCAAGTAGGTCAGCAAGAGGAAGAAGAGGCGAGAAGGACCAACAACTTTCACTGATTTCATTCCATTATTTGTCTGGGACACACCAGAGAGGAAAGGCAAATTGTGTGACTCAGGGGCCCTTGCAGGAAGCAGGCGAAACAGATGGCACCCCTGTATCTTATCAGCTCTGCCACAAGCTTAAGGGTTAGCTTCAATAAGGATGTTTTTCTAAGGCTGCAAACCAAAGCAGGTGACGGTAACTTCCAGTTCCAAGAATTAGGCTCTGCATTTATTATATGGGTAAAGCTCCCACTTGCTAGCAAGGGCAACTGGTGCTTTGCCCTATTTGGGGAAGGCTGCCATGGAGGGAGGGCAGTTAGGTGGCTGGACCAGCTGCCCATTACACTGGTCCAAAGTGGCTGTGCTGGGTCTACGAGGAAAAGACACTGTCACCAATCAGTAGAATCCATCATGGATTGAGCGCTTATCCTACGAATGCAGAGTGGAGGGCACACAGGAACCAAACCACAAACCTGTGCCTTCAAGGAGTTCACCAGTCTGGTGGAGGAAACAGAAACAATCAGAGAGTAAACTAATACTAGCAGGATATTTGCAGTCACCAGTTTGTCCCTACAGGTCCTAGTGACCTACAAGACTCTTTAAACTGGCTCGGCGCCTGTGGCTCAATGGGCTAAGGCGCCAGCCACATACACCTGAGCTGGAGGGTTCGAATCCAGCCCGGGCCTGCCAAACAATGACGGCTGCAACCAAAAAATGGCCAAGCGTTGTGACGGGCGCCTGTAGTCCCAGCTACTTGGGAGGCGGAGGTAGGAGACTCACTTGAGCCCAGGAATTGGAGGTTGCTATGAGCTGTGATGCCATAGCACTCTATCCAGGGTGACAGCTTAAGGCTCTGTCTCAAAAAAAATAATAATAATAAAAGACTCTTTAAACTCCTGAGAGTCCAGGGAGGACAAACCTTCCTAGCAGAGGAATGGGCCAAGGCCTATGAGTAGACTCCTGCCTGAGAGGCACTCCCACCCCGTGTGGTAGACGGACAAGCTGAGCAGATTCTTCCTCAGGGAATTGTGGCCTTCAGTCAGCAAGGGCAAGAGTGGGCACTGTGATGGATCCATGGGTTAAATCCTATCTACTGAAGTCACCAGTGGGTTCTTCACAACCCAAAGTGGAAGGAACCCTTTCCAGTCTGATTCCTGCAGCCCTCCCTGGCTCCAGGTGGTTTAACCTGGAGTAAAGACAAGGCCTCTGGAGTCAGAGAGCCTGGGATTCGGCTCCATCATTCCTTATGTGTAGGATCTTGAGCAGTCCCTTTGCGTCCCTATTCCTGAGTTCCCCCCCTGAAAATGAGAATATCAACCCCTACTACAAGAGGTAGCTGTGAAAATTAAATAAAATCGTATGATATATATGAAGTCTTTAGGAGAATGCCGACTGTACAATAGCCATTCCTCTGCTAGGAAGGTTTGTCCTACCTGGACTCTCAGGAGTTTAAAGAGTCTTTTTTTTTTTGAGACAGAGCCTCAAGCTGTCACCCTGGATAGAGTGCTGTGGCATCACAGCTCACAGCAACCTCCAATTCCTGGGCTCAAGCGTGTCTCCTGCCTCCACCTCCCAAGTAGCTGGGACTACAGGCGCCCACCACAATGCCCGGCCATTTTTTGGTTGCAGCCGTCATTGTTGTTTGGCGGGCCTGGGCTGGATTCAAACCCACCAGCTCAGATGTACGTGGCTGGCACCTTAGCCCGTTGAGCCACAGGCACTGAGCCAGTTTAAAGAGTCTTGTACGTCACTAGGACCTGCAGGGACAAACTGGTGACAGCAGATTACTCTCTGATTGTTTCTGCCTGTGGGGAAGAAAAGGATGCCAGTCCGTTCCTTCACCATTGTGAACAGGACGGTGAGTGTCTCATGGCAGAGGAATCAAATGGTCCTTTGCAAACATTCGATTGTTAGGAAGAGCTTACCTAACACACAAATCCACAAAGAAGGGTCCTGACGGTTCTACTCCCCTAATCATGATGAATTGTAGCTGGGTTCTCACTCAGAAGCCTTAAAAAAAAATCCATGTTGTAAAAAATACATTTTCCCATAATATATTTATAAGGTTGTTACTAATAGTGAAAAATAAATCCACCCAACTATGCAGCCATAGGGGACCGTTAAATAAATTCAGGCGCACCTAAATAACAGATTACTGTATATGAACTATTAAAATCAATACTATACAAATATATTTATTAACATAGAAAGATGTGAATATGTTTCTCAATGTCAAAAAAGTTTAAAAATGTGAATAGTCTGATCCTATTTTTGGAAGGAAAAATGTATATGAGTATATAGAAAAGTATTTTCATTTATATACTCAAAATATTAGTAAAAGCTATCTCTGATAGGAAAGATTCTAGGTTATTTAAGTTATTTTTGCTCATTCATATTTATATTTTTCTATAGTAAGCATTCCTTTCTTATTTAGTAAGTTTGTTATTTTAAAAAAATCTAATGGTGTGGCTCGGCTCCTGTGGCTCAACGGGCTAAGGCGCCAGCCACATACACCTAAGCTGGCGGGTTTGAATCCAGCCCGGGCCCACCAAACAACAATGACGGCCGCAACCAAAAAATGGCCGGGCGTTGTGGCGGGCGCCTGTGGTCCCAGCTACTTGGGAGGTGGAGGCAGGAGACTCGCTTGAGCCCCGGAGTTGGAGGTTGCTGTGAGCTGTGATGCCATTGCACTCTATCCAGGGTGACAGCTTGAGGCTCTGTCTCAAAAAAAAAAAATCTAATGATGTATGAGAACTAATTCTAATTATGTAAAAATAATCATCTTACCTTAAATATATGCAAACAAAAGGTCTGGATTTCTTGTTCTCCCTCCTTCTTTCTCTCTTGTTTTTGGTGGAAAGCAAATGGTATTCATTGTGGAGAATGAATATAGGCCAGTCATTTACCTTAAAGTCATGGCATACGGAGGCTGGAAGAGATTTTGGAGATCCTGCCCAATTCCTAGGAGTCATCTAGCCCAAATCCATATGTAGCAGATAAGGAAACTGGACCTAGAGTCTTGGATAGCAAAACCTTGGTTGAAATCCAAGTCCTCAGACTCGCAGTCCAGGGCTTTTTCTACACTGTCTTACAAAACCATTATATTTGCCTTATTGACACATGGAGAGGATGGGGATTCTTCAGCATGATGCTGATGAGCACAAGGAAGCTTGTTACACTGAGGCTGGTCAGTCACAGTGCAGCTCAGAGGCAGACAAGGGGCTTAATTTACAGCAGATCTAATAGTGAGAGTTAAGAGATTGTGATGACTGATGGGAAGATAGCTCTTGCAGTCTCTTCTGGAAACTCCTTCCCTGGGAAGCTTATCTGTGGTTCCCACAAAGGCAGAGGCCAGGTCACCCACCAGCTTCTCTGTGCGTCCCCTCCTCTTCATTAGCTGCTGGTCAGCTACTTGGGATATTTTCATTCTTCTTCCAACACTTATATTTCCGAAAAGTAATGATAGCCATTTAAAGGCAGCATAGTATCCACATTGCTCTTAACACTTCGTGAAACACATTTTGAGATGTACACTGATAATATTGCCTTGTCAAATTTCCTGGAAAGCCCTTGGTGTTAGTACTATTGCATTAGACAAGACGTTGGGTTGCACACATTAGAAGACCCACTGGAACTAGTGTAGGTAAAAGAGGTGCTTTATCAGCTCAGGGAATCTGTGGAAGGGTTGAGTATCCAAAGTAAGTGAAGGTCAGGGATCCATGGAGCGAGGCCGCAGGAACCCCAGGCAGCAGGGCCTTTGTCTCTGCCACTGCTCTGTTTCTCACTTACAGTTGCTCACTCTCTTTCGCTGCAAACAGGCTGTCTCCACTTCTGTGCCCATATTTCCATGCAACAGTCTCCATCACCAGAGCCAGACTTAACTAAAGAGCTCTCACTTTTCCTACATTAAGAATTCTCACGAGTGGGCCAGTGTGTACCAGCGGTGACTAAGGCACTGGGTCATGTAAGAACACAGGAGGAATTGAATGGAGGCCAGCATATCCTCTGCTCACACCACCCCTCTTAGGGATAATGAGTGTGATAAGGAAGGCTATGTTAATTAGTTTGAGGAAAAGAGTTCAGATTGTATATGAAACCAGCACATTGTACCCCTTGATTGCACTATTGTACACAGTTGTGATTTAATAAAAAAAAAAAAAATGGTACAGAAGGGACATTTCTTAAACTAATATAGGCTATCCACAGCAAACCCACAGCCAATATCATAGTGAATGGAGTATACTTGAAATTATTTCCACTTAGATCAGGAACCAGGCAAGGTTGCCCATTATCTCCTCTGCTCCTCAACATCATAATGGAAGTTTTAGCCATTGCAATTAGAGAAGAAAACGTGATCAAGGGGTCACGTAGATTCAGAAGAAATCAAACGTTCCCTCTTTGCAGATGATATGATTACATATCTGGAAAACACCAGGGATTCTACTACAAAACTTTTAGGAGTGATCAAGGAATAAGGCAATATCTCAGACCACAAAATTAATGCTCATAAATCTATAGCCTTTATATATACCAACAATAGCCAAGCTAAAAAAACAGTGAAGGACTCTATTCCTTTCACAGTAGTGCCAAAGAAGATAAAATATTTGGGAGTTTACCTAACAAAGGATGTTAAAGATATCTATAAAAAGAACTATGAAACTCTAAGAAAAGAAATAGCTGAAAATGTTAACCAATAGAAAATCATACCATGCTCATGGCTGGGAAGAATCAACATTGTTAAAATGTCTATACTACCCAAAGCAATATATAATTTTAAGGCAATTCCTATTAAAGGTCCATTGTCATATTTTAAAGATCTCAAAAAAATAATAATACTTCATTTTATAGGGAATCAGAAAAAACCTCGAATAGCCAAGACATTACTCAGAAAGAAAAACAAAGCAGGAGGAATCATGCTACCAGACCTGAGACTGTACTATAAATCAATAGTGACCAAAACAGCATGGTACTGGCACAAAAACAGAGAGGTAGATGTTTGGAACAGAATAGAGGCCCAAGAGATGAATCCAACTACTTACCGTTACTTGATCTCTCACAAGCCAATTAAAATCATTCAGTGGGGAAAACACTCCCTATTTAACAAATGGTGCTGGGTGAACTGGCTGTCGACCTGCAGAACACTGAAACTGGACCCACACCTCTCACCATTAACTATGGTAGACGCTCACTGGATTAAAGATTTAAACTTAAGACATGAAACTATAAAAATATTAGAAGCAAGTGCAAGGAAAACTCTTGAAAGAATCGACTTGGGTGAATATTTTATGAGGAGGACTCCCCAGGCAATTGAAGCAGTACCAAAAATACACTACTGGGACCTGATCAAACTAAAAAGCTTCTGTACAGACATGAACATAGTAAGTATAGCAAGCAGGCAGCTCTCAGAATGGGAGAAAATATTTTCAGGTTATGCTTCCAACAAAGGCTTAATAACCAGAATCCACAGAGAACTCAAACATATTAGCAAGAAAAAAACAAGTGATCCCATCTCAGGCAATGGACATGAAGAGATACTTCTCTAAAGAAGACAGGTGCATGGCCTACAGATAAACGAAAAAATACTCTCCATCCTTAATAATCAGAGAAATGCAAATCAAAACTACTTTGAAATATCACCTAACTCCAAAAAGATTAGCCCACATAACAAAATCCCCAAACCAGAGATGTTGGCATGGATGTGGAGAAAAGGGAACACTTCTACACTGCTGGTGGGAATGCACACTAATACATTCCTTTTGGAAGGACATTTGGATAGTACTTAGAGATCTACAAATAGACCTGCCATTCAATCCTAAATGACATTATAACAAAGACATCTGTACCAAAAATGACATTATAACAAAGACATCTGTACCAGAATGTTTATTGCAGACCAATTCATAATTGCTAAGTCATGGAAAAAGCCCAAGTGCCCATCGACCCACAAATGGATTAATAAATTGTGGTACATATATATCATGGAATACAATGCAGCCTTAAAAAAAAGATGGAGATTTTACCTTTTTCATGTTTACATGGATGGATCTGGAACATATTCTTCTTAGCAAAGCATCTCAAGAATGGAAGAAAAAGGATAAAGACGGACATTTCTTATTTGTTAAAGGTAATACTCAATATGATGAGATTTCAATTATTAATATTTATGCACCCAACCAGAATGCACCTCAATTTATAAGAAAAACTCTAATAGACATGAGTAACTTGATTTC
>CAUYON010031763.1:0-61535 GCA_963573935.1 Arctocebus calabarensis
AAATTAGCTTCATATTAGGGCTGAGTACATTGGATACTTTTTCTTCCATTCTTGAGATACTTTGCTAAGAAGAATATGTTCCAGCTCCACCCATGTAAACACAAAAGAAGTAAAGTCTCCATCTTTCTTTAAGGCTGCATAGTATTCCATGGTATACATGTACCACAATTTATTAATCCATTCGTGGGTTGATGGGCTAAAAGACATCTCTTTGGGAGTGAACAATCCCAGCATCCATGTTAAGCAAAACAAATGCATATGTACAACATTTAAGTTGGGGGAAGACGTAACTGAAAAATGGTGAACTACGGCCCTAAAGCAAACTAACAAGTTATTTCATAAAATGCCTACCACATTTTAATCGTTCATGTAATAAATTAAAACTGTATTTATTAAGAGAGAAGATTTGTGTAAATGCGTTAAAAGCCAAACAGAGCTACTATCTGCCTGCAGGAAAGAATACTTAGAAAATTCATAGTGGAACTAATTATGTCAAATTATGACTAATATGTCAAATTATGCCTAATAATTTTGGAGGACACTGTACGTATAAGCATAAAATGCATATTTTTAAATGCCCCACAAAACAAAATAATAAATATAAACTACAAGCTAAAGAAAAAAAGGAATTATTATCAATAGTAAAGATATGGGACCTAGAACTTCTTGAAACAAGTATCTATAAAGAGTATCAGCTACCAACAATATTTTTCATCTTACCTGTAATATAAGATATTATTGAAATAATTCAATAATAAGAAAACTTATTTTGGCTTCATTTTAGAAATAGCTTTCTTACTCCCTAAAAATTGTTTTTCTGTAATTTAATTTTATTTGTTATGATAGTTATAGTTTTTGCCATCATTACTTTTTATTCTTAAAGTTACATAATAAATCAGAGGCCTATGCACTATGCCAAAAAAAAAAAAGAGGAAACGAGAGAGGCAGAGACAGAAACATAACCATGATATCATGGCTATAATACAATATAATATAACCATGATATCATAGTCATAATAATACTTCAGTCATGCTTTTATCATCTGAATAATGAACTTATGCCAAGGAAATAGTTGGGCTAGACACTAAGAAAAATCATCTCTTCTTTTTTTGCCTAAAATTTCCCTTTAGCATTTAAACTCTCAATAACAAATATTTACTGAAACATTGCTGTGCTAGGAATTAAACAAGAATATGACTCTCTCTCCTCTAGACATTAAAAAATCTACTTGGATAGATTAAGAGCTAAGCCTATTTTGAAAATACTAGGTTGTTGGCTTGACTCAGTTTTCTGTGGCACATAGGTGAATCCTATATCCCAATCAACTAAGCGTTGCATAAACAAAGACTCATTAAATGCAGTCCTAAGCCATCAGCGGGATGCCGAGGGATGGGGGGGGGGCCAGGGGGACAGCATCATCAAAGGGCCAGGGCTAAATGGCATGGCCACTTGAGAGGCCAGGCTGGGATGGGACTTAGAGACAGTATGGCGATAAGAGCTGAGTGTTCAGAGTGTCTGGCTTAGTGACAGTAGACTCAACACACAATTAAGTTTAGCAATGAAAGAAAACGGTCAGTCAGATAAATGTCCTAGAAGTCCAAGATCAATGCCTAGTGCAGATGGAGCCATGGCAAAGATCAGAAATGGAGGTGAGGCAGAGGGCCGAGGTCGAATAAAAACCAAAGAAGTGCAGGCAGGCAAGGAGGTGTCAAGAACCGAGAGCTGCCGCTAGTTGACAGAAGCTGCTCTCTGCACAGCAGCGCATCCAACTTGTCCTTAAGCTGGCAGGGGGCACAGACCTGAGTAGTCACATTAAGACAGTGCTCTGACAGCAGCTCACCTGATCCTCTCACTAGACTCAGGGAAATAATGTTACAGGAATTCAGAGGGAAAAGGTGATGACTTTTAGGGAATCCTAAATGAGTTAAAGAGAGGGGGCCTTAGAAAACAGGGAAACTTATCACTAATAAATAAAGATATTAATAACCAACTTCCAAGTGAGTAGAGGCACACAGGGACAAAACACAATCTGTGTTTTGGACAGATGGACAGATCTGTTTGCCGGAGCCAAGGGTTTGTTAGGAAAGTGAGAGAGAGAGCCTGAACAACTGCAGAAGGTGGAGACCTTTGCATGATGGGTTAGTGAGTAGGTCCTTCAGGGCAAGGTACTACATTTCATATATCACTGACTATTCAAATGAAATCAAATACATAATTAATTTGTGTTTAATCATGATGCCAATACTATAGGGAACCTGCATTTTATTTAGAGATTATAGTAAGTACATGAGGCAAAAATTGAGTATATTGAACCCATTGTAACCAATTTCTATGGAGGGTTTGCTAAAAGTCAAATACAATATGAAAATCTTTATGTTTGTTCTCATACAATCGTGTTAAGGAGATATTATTAATATTCTCATTTAACAAATAAAGAAACTTGAGAACTAGGGAAGGCAAGTATTTGTTCAAGGTCAAATACCTATAGACAGAGCTAAAATTTGAATCCAGGTAGTCAGATTCTAAAAACTGAAGATTGAAATCACAATTCTACATCTTCTATAAATAATACCTCACATCTACTCATCGGTTTCTAATTATCAAAATACAGTTCATATGTGTGAGTCTCAGGTTAGCCTCAGAGGGTGGCTGGTGTTTTCACACCTATTTGTACAAGGCAGGAATCCACAAAGAGAGGGAAACAGATCTTGGATGGATAAGACTTCAACAAGACAGTACAACATACACCCAAGAACATTAGCCAGAAATTAAAACCACAACTATAAAGAACCAAAAAACTTGAGTTTGCTTGATCCCTAGAAGCAAGACCAGACCTGGTGGGTGAGATGAGACAGCAGGAATTTTTAGGCCATCTGTTGAGGAAATAAAGGAGGTTTGGTCCCCTATGTGAAGAACCTCTTTCCACCTTATGTTGCCTGGACACTCTGTCTAGTCAGTGGCTGCATCCTAAGTCCCCAATACCTTCACGTAGCAGTCGCTCAATAAAATTAAGTTTCTCTATAAATGATTTAGGCTAAGAAACTTGGCCCCTGACTTGGCATCTATTAGCTAAAATCTTCAAAATAAAAGTACTAAAAATTTAAATATAAAATGAATGTAACAAGAATTCATCTTTAAAGCAAGCTTTTAAAGACAATATGCCTAAATATAATTCCATATGTTTCTAATTTTTGTTTGCTCAGTCAAGCACCAACTAAACCACCTGCTGCCTCCAGGTGTGACCAGAAGATTTCCCTTTGATGATGCCCTTCACTCTTTACTGTAGGATCCCTGTTAAGGCTGTCATGTATTTCTGTAATTTCCAAGTCTGACCTTAAGTATGTTGGTTTATACCTCCTGGATAAACTTTCAAGCAAACATCACCAGACTTGCCTATGTGATATTTAATCAGGAACTTACCAAAATGCACTTGTTTTTTAGCCTCTTCCTTTCTTTTTTCCAGATAGCAGAAACTAGAAAGTTTAATCAGCTCTTGGAACTCAAATCATGACCATTAAATCTCTAATAACAAAAAATAAAGCTTAATTATCTTTTCAAAGTCCTATCTCCACAAACTTTGTTCTTGAATTCTTCATTTTTTGTGACTAAATCATTTGTAACAATATTATGCCTATCTACTCATTTCTCTATGATGACAGTATAAACTAATTCTTGGGATACTCCCCATTCAGAAGAGATTCATTTTTCACACTAATGAATGGACAGAATAACTTTGTCCATTCCAACAGGTTTTTCCAGTTGCTAGTAGTTCTGCTATATTTAGCTCAAAATGTAAATACAACAGTTGCTGAGGTTGTTGTTCATGTACAGAAACTTGTATATGCTACCTTTGACTTTAGCTTCTAACCTTTCCATTCTTAATTTGAATTTAGATCTTAAAACATAAAATTTAATTGAGAGATACTTTAGAAACTACAAAGTTCTAAGCCTACATTTTTCAGAAGTAACAACTGAATGCCAAAAATTTAAGTGATCTTCTCAAGGTCCCTAGGTAGCAGATAAAAAGCCAGGCTGGACCCTTAGCCAGTACTCCTGGTTGACAAAATGATGTGTCTATATAGCAGGACAGTTAAAACACTTAAAAAAAAAAAAAAAAAAGCTTTATAATCAAAATTAAAATTACCTACAAATAGTGAAAACTTTTGGCCTGAAGGTGAAATGACCTTTTAAAATTACATTAAATATTAAATAATATTAAGTAATTAAGTAAGTCTTTTGAAAATATCCATCATGCCTTCCATATAAATTCATTTTGATATTTCTTCTGTGCAGTGAATCCAAATTTGTTTCTTTTCTTTTTCTTAAAGAAGTGTAGTATTCTGCGTCCACAGTAATTTTTCCTAAGTTGTAATTTTGGTCTATGAGCTAGTCACCTCTTACTTACACATGTGTCTATCTTTCATGATGTTCTATGTCACTAAAAGATCAGCAAGGCAGTATAGCCCAATAAAAGGAGCACTAAACTATGAGTCAGGAAACCTGGTTTCTCGCCTGAGCAGTTAACTAGCTTAAGAGCTAAAAAACAAAGAGATAGTAGTAGATTCTGATCTTTAATTCTTTCCAACCATTGAAATAAGAAGTAAGCATATGGAAACTCCTGTGGTCTTGAGCTTACAGAATTTAAAAGTAGCAATTCATTCATACAATTACTGACTCTAAAGTTCTGTGTTTTCTAGTCTCCATCTACAGAAAAAAGTCTTTACATCATAGCAAGAATCATTTTACTCTTGTAAAAGCAAATTATAGGTAAAGGAGAGACCCTATCTGAAATTTTTGCCTGGCCTTGAGTCACTGCCAACATTTCTTCTAACGTTCAAGGTGAGGCCCAGCCTGTCTTGTAAAGATTCCACTTTTTCCTTCCTAGAAGAACCAATGTCACCTTTAAATAAACAATCGATTTACTTGAGTATAAAAAATATTAATCAAAGTTAAGTTGTTATCTGTTTAAAATAAATTCAGCCTCAGGTTAATAGAGAGAAAGAAATAACAAAGATTGTAACAGAAATAAATGAAATAGAGACTAGGAAAACTATACAAAAGATGAATAAAATTAAGAGTTGGGTTTTAAAAAAAAAAAAAAGAGTTGGGCTTTTTTTTTTTTTTGAGACAGAGCCTCAAGCTGTCGCCCAGGGTAGAGTGTCGTGGCATTACAGCTCACAGTAACCTCCAATTCCTGGGCTCAAGCGAGTCTCCTGCCTCTGCCTCCCAAGTATCTAGGACTACAGGCACCCGCCACAACGCCTGGCTATTTTTTTTGTTTCGGTTGCAGCCGTCATTGTTGGTTGGCGGGCCTAGGCTGGATTTGAACCCGCCAGCTCAGGTTTACATGGCTGGCGCCTTAGCCCGCTGAGCCACAGGCGCCGAGCCAGAGTTGGGTTTTTTGAAAAGATAAAACAAAATTGACAAACTCATACTCAGATCAATTATGAGAAAAACAGAGAAGACCCAAATAAATGAAATCAGAAGTGAAAAAGGAAACATAAAAACTATGACCACAGAAATACAATCATAAGAGACTACTATAAACAATTATATCCCAACAATTTGGATAACTCAGGGGAAAAAAGGGTAAATTCCTAAACATGTATAACCTACCAAGATTAAGTCATGAAGAAATAGAAAATCTGACCAGTAACTAGTAAGGAAAATGAATCAGTAATAAAGTGCCCCATCAAAGAAAGGTCCAGGACCTGATGGCTTTACTCCTGAATTCTATGAAACACTTAAAGAAATAACATTTCTCAAACTCTTCCAAAAAACTGAGGAAGAAGGAAGGAATATTTCCAAACTCACTTTACAGGGTCATCATTACCCTCATAACAAAGCCAAAGAAGAACATGATAAGTAAAGAAAATTAATTAAATGTATTCCTGATGAATATAGATGCTAAAATCCTCAATGGAATACTAGCAAAATTAATTTCAATTGATTTATCCAGGATACAAAGAGGGTTCAACATATGCAAATCCATACAATATGATATACCACAATAACAGAATGAAGGAGATAAAAACATATGATCATGTCAATAGATGCAAAGAATGAATTTGACAAAAGTCAACATCTTTTCATAATAAAACTCTCAACAAATTAGGTATATAATGAGTGTATGTGTATGTCAAGACAATAAAAGCCATATGTGAGAAAGCTACAGCTAACATCATACTCAATAGTGAAAAGTTGAAAGCCCTTCCACTAAAATCAGGAATAAGAGTATATTGCAAGGGTATAAGTCAAACCTATCAATTGTAGAACATAAATGTCTTAACACAATAATCAAGTAATGAGATGAAAGCTGTATTAATTAGTTTGATGTAAGCATGTCAAATTGTATAAAAAATCAACACATTGTACCTCATATATACATAAATATATTCATGATCTATGTATATATGACTTAATAAACATATATATAATAAAAGAAAGTTATATATTGATTGGTTGACAAAAATGTTGCAACCAGAAGCTTACAGAAACCTAATCCTGTATTTATCCTAAAAGCAGTGGCTCAGTATCTGCTAATTCCGTGTTCATAGTGGCTTTATTGAACCTAACTGCCATGAATAACCAAACGACAGTGCATTGTCAAATGGGTCAGCAGTGAAATCACCAACAATCATGGTGATGGTTATAATTGTCATTATAATCGTATCAACAAGCCACACCTAAGGGTCACTGTCTATTTTTGTCAATAAATTTTTATTGAAATACAGAAAAAAAAAAGATCAAGAATAAGAGAAGGATGTCCACTATCACCACATCTGTTCAACATAACATCTACCCAAAGGGAAAAAATGTTCTTTTATCAAAAAGACAACTGCACTTGAATATTTATTGCAGCACAATTCACAATTGCAAAGATGGGAATCCACCCAGTGTCCATCAGTTCATGAGTGGATTCACAAAATGTTTTATTAGGTATACCATGGAGTATACCTATAAAAAAAGGATGAATCAATGCCTTTTGCAACAATTTGGATATAACCGGAGATAACTGTCCTAAGTAAAGTATTTCTTATACCATAAGAAAAGGATGAATCAATGCCTTTTGCAACAATTTGGATATAACTGGAGACAACTATCCTAAGTAAAGTATTTAAAGAATAGAAAAACAAATACCACATGTACTCATTATTAAACTGCAGCTAAACGATGAACACATATATGCACAGAGGGAAATAAAATTCAGTGGAAATCAAGCAGAGTAGAAGGGGGAGAAGTGAAAAGAGAAAACTCACCTAAGAGGTACAATGCACACTATTTGGGTGAGGGACACACTTATAGCCATGACTCAGGCATTACAAAAGCAATCCATGTAACCAAAAACATTTTTACCCCCTTAATATTTTGAACAAAACAAAACATGGTATTGGAAATCTTATGAGAAATTATGCAAGAAAAGAAATAAAGGCATGCAAATTGGGAAAAAGTTAAATTGTCCCTGTTTGCTGATGATATAATCTTACATATAGAAAACCCTGAAGACTCCACCAAAAACTATAATATTAGAATTAATGGACAAATTCAGCAATTACTAAATCACTATACAAAAATTAGTAGTGTTTCTATATTCCAACAATTACCCCATCAAGAAAATAATGTCATTTATAATAGTTACAAAAAACAAAATAAAATACTCAAGAATAAATTTATCCAAGGAAGTAAAAGAAATATAAAAAAAACAATTTAAACTTGTACAGAACCACACAGAAGTCCCTAAATAGCCAAAGCAATGTTGAGCAAAAAGATCAAATATGGAAGCATGACATTACCTGACTTCAAAATATACTACAAATGCATAGTAATCAAAACATCATGGTATTGGCATGTGAACAGATGCATTGACCAATGGAACAGAATAGAGAATCCAGAAATAAATCCATGCATTTACAGTCAATTAATTTTTGACAAAGGTGCCAAGAACACCAAATGGAGAAAGGACAATCTCCTCCTCCATAAGTGATGCTGTGGAATTTACCTAACAAAGGACATGAAAAATCTCTATAAAGAGAATTATGAAACTCTGAGAAAAGAAATAGCTGAAGATGGTAATAAATGGAAAAACATACCATGCTCATGGCTGTGAAGAATCAACATTGTTAAAATGTCCATATTACCCAAAGAAATTTATAAATTTAATGTAATCCCTATCAAAGCACCACTGTCATACTTTAAAGATCTGGAAAAAAATAGTACTTCATTTTATATGGAACCAGAAAAAAACTCAAATAGCCAAGACATTACTCAGAAATAAAAACAAATCAGGAGGAATCATGCTACCAGACTTCAAACTTCACTATACATCTATAGTGATCAAAGTAGCATGTTATTGGCATAAAAATACAGAGGTAGGTGTATGGAACAGAATTGAGAACCAAGAGATGAACCCAGACACTTATTGTCATTTGATCTTTGTTAAGCCCATCAAAAATATAAATTGGTGGAAAGATTCCCTATTTAACAAATGGTGCTAGGAGCCTTGGCTAGTGACTTATAGAAGACTAAAACTGGACCCACACCTTTCACCATTAACAAAAATTGACTCTCACTGGATAAAAGATTTAAACTTAAAACATGAAATTATAAAGATTTCTGGAGAGAGTGTAGGAGAAACATTTGAAGAAATTGGCCTGGGAGAATACTTTATGAGGAGGACCCCCCAGGCAATTGAAGCAACACCAAAACTACATTACTGGGATTTGATCAAATTAAAAAGCTTCTGCACAGACAAGAGCACAGTTAAGTAACGCAAGCAGACGGCCCTTATAATGGGAAAGGATATTTGCAGGTTATGCTTTTGATAACCAGAATCCATAGAGAACTCAAACTTGTTAATAAGAAAATAACAAGTAATCCCATTTCATTGTGGGCAAAGGACTTGAACAGAAGCTTCTCTGAAGAAGATAGGTGTACGGCCGACAGACACATGAAAATATGCTCATCATCTTTAATCATCAGAGAAATGCAAATCAAAACCACTTTGAGATACCATCTAATTCAGTAAGAGTGGCTCACATAACAAAATCCCAAAACCAGAGATGTTGTTGTGGATGTAGAGAAAAGGGAACACTTCCGCATGCCTGGTGGGAGTGTGAGCTAATACGTCCCTTTTAGAAAGAAGTATGGAGAATACTCAGGGATCTAAAAGTAGACCTGCTGTTTGATCCTGCAATTCCTCTACTAGGTGTATATCCAAAAGACTAAAAATCACTTTATAACAAAGATACTTGCACCAGATTGTTCATTGCAGCTCAATTCATAATAGCCAAGTCATGGAAGAAGCCCAAGTGCCCATTAACCCATGAATGGATTAATAAATTGAAGTATATATATACCATGGAATATTATGTAGCCTTAAAAAAGATGGAGACTTTACCTCTTTTACATTCACATGGATGGAGCTGGAACATATCCTACTTAGTAAAGTATCTCAAGAATGGAAGAAAAATATCCAATGTACTCAGTACTATTATGAAATGAATTTACAATCACTCACCAAATGTACAATCACACTTTCATATGAATAATAATAGATCACAACTGTGGCCCAGGATGAAGGAAGGAAGGGGAGGTTGGGAGGAGAGGTGGTAGGTTCTGACCCTAGGGAGGGTGAATGGTGGGATCATACCTATGGTGCATAATGCAAGGGTACAAGTCGAATCTATTAAGTATAGAGTATAAATGTCTTAACATAATAATTAAGTAAACAAAATGAAATATATATTAACAGTATGATCTAAGCATTCCTAATTCTATATGAAATCAGCACATTGTACCCCATAAATGCATTAATGTATACATGATCTATGTGTTTATGATTTAATAAAAAAATGAAAAATAAGAAATAAATACAAAAAACAATAAAGATGGCATAAGTGGTCAGATTCTGAAAATATTCAAAGGTAGAGATACTATAACTTCCTGGAGATGAGAGAAAGAGAAGGCTCAAATTTTTTGGTGTAAACAATTTCAAATAGGAAGTTATTATCTGAGATGGACAAGATTGCAGATAAAGCCTCATTGAGGGAAAAAAGTGATTCAGGTTTGAAGAAATTGATTTTAAAGTGTTTTAATGGTTTACGACACCCAAGGGAAAAAAACACCTGTGTAGATAGATGTCAGTGACTTGGGAAGGGGGGGAGTGTTAGGCTGGAGATATGAATTTGGGAATCATCAACATACAAGTACAAATGGTATTTAAAGCCACAGGACTAGATGGTATCACCAAGGACTATAAGACAGAAAATAAATTTCTGCACTAAATCCTGGGCCCCTCCAACATTAAGAGGTTAAGAAAAAGAGGAGAAACATGCAAAGACCTAGGTTGGGGGGGGAAATTAGGAAAGTGCATTAAGGAGGAGAGAATTATTTCCTGTGTCAAATGCTAACTGGTCAAGATCAAAGTGAGAATTGACAGCTGGCTTTAACAACACTGAGATTATTTGTTGGTGCCCCTGACAAAAGCAGTTTTGATAGTGTGGTCAGTAGGGCACCAATCTTTGAATCAAGCTGATCCCATCATATCCTCTGTCAAATTTGCAAAATTGAAAAATCTATGTTAAGAGATCTGAGGGAGCACAGTCCTTACCAGGCTTTCTGCTGCCTACCATCAGGCTTCTCCCAACTGGCCTGACCTTCATAATCGCTTATTCTGCTTTATCCCTATTAGGCAACTGGGAGATAAAATCTCATTAGTCACCTAACTTTTTTTACCCAGACGAAACTAATGGGCATGAAAATTTCCTTTCTTCTTGGAATTTCGTTACTAAGATCCCTATATCTTGGTTTCTCACTGCTCATATTTTCTGACTCCAATAGGGTCATGACATATATACTCTTTTCTCCAAACTCTACAACCTAAAGCCAGTCCTGACATAGTCTACACCCTTGTTACTACCTTTGCTTATGTCATGACTGAATCACAAATAGAAAGCAACCCACTGGTCTGTTATGAACCTCTCAGGCCAAATGCCCTTAGCTCCCCACATTTTCCGATTACTGAAGTCAGATATATATTAACAGTATGATCTAAGCATTCCTGAAGTCAGGGTCATCATGGTATCTGGAAGAAAGATTAAGAGCATTTATTTTACTCTGGATTTCTTTTCTCTGGACTAGGTTGCATTTGTTTATATCCATTAGCTTAATTATATACAACCTATACTTTTTATCAATTATTTTTCATATTATGTGTGAGTAGTACCATGGAGTACTATAGTAAAGAGAAATTCTGGAAGAAAAATGAACTCCGAGTCTAGAATCAAGGAATCCAGACTCAATTTCCTCAGGAGTTCAAAGACTTTGCCGAAGTCACTTAATCTTTCTGTGTGCCATGGATTTTTTTTATCTAGAAGATAAAGTTGCTAGATTAGATCAATGATTTGTGTTCCTAGGAGCCTTAGGGTTCCAAGATTTCTCAAGATCAATATATTGAGTGAATAATTGATCACTATATTAATCAATCAATCAGTTGATTGATTGATTACTCAATCAATATATTGAGTGAAGGGAGACTATGCCAAATCAGCTTTTATGTGTTTCATAGACTATTTGTTCCTACTTGGGAAAAAGAGTCTGACTGCTTTAAAATATTGAAAACATTGGATTCATTAATCTTTAAGGTCCACATATGATCCAATTATTCAATTCAAACAAGTATGCTTGTTTTCAAAGGAAAATGATAATATGAGGAAAGTTCTGAATAAATTAAGTATCTATGACTCAATAAAAGAAAAAGATTTGAATATCATAAATATGTAAGTTTCCACTTAAAAAAAACTAGAATCTGTATGGTAAATAGTAATGAGGTTTTCTTTGATATTTTTCTTAAATAAAATCCCCAAACATGAACACCCCATTGTTTTTTTTGCTTGCTGAAAAAACTTGGGTTCACATACAGCTACAATTCTTCTGCAATTATCGAGCAATTCCAAGAAAGAAATTCACATTTACCTTTTTTTATTGATTAGGTTCCACCATCATTACCATTAATAATTGGTTGTTTACTTTTGATAAAAGCCAACATAGGCTTAAAGGAAATTCCAATCCCAAGCCCTAAGTTGGGAGTTCATCTCATCAAAAAACAAAAAACAAACAAATTAACTCAGGGTAGTAAATATTAAACTTGAGCAGCAGGGAAATGTGTTATTTTCCAAATCTTCCTTGGACTTCTAAGTTATTCTAGACAGACATGTATATTTCCTTATTTGTATTAGTAGTATTGATTTTCTTAAAGTTCTAACCTTTTGTGATATATTCATTATCTTAGAATATTTCTAAAAATTATACTACAACACTCTCATCAAAATAAAAATTACACTACAATACTCTCATCAAAATAAATAAAGACTAGCTGACATGTACTACTTCATCTCAAATTTCTTATGACATCTCTAGGAAACATGACCAGGATGGGCAGTGCAACAGTTCTGCACATCTCTTAATTTCCATATGCCAATTTCTTCATCTGCAAAATGAAAAGCTTTGCCACCAACATGCCTTTGCTTCTATCGTGAGGGAAGAGCTTTCACCATTTCATGTATATCTCTGACATTGTAAAATAATAAACAACAAATCTCACTCATCATACAGCTACATCCAGTGTATGAGATCAGAAAGAAATCTGATATGGGGAAAAAAAAGAAAATCTCTGTTGCAGCGCCAGGTTTTTATTTGCCACAAAGGAATTAGATATTTATCCTATCAGAGGTGACAAAATGGCCATTCACGTTTGTCCCCCCAAAAGAGGCAGCACTGAGATATGATAAAGTTTTAACTAAAACAGGGATTATTGTTGAAACAGAAAAATATGTAACAGCTAACCATTGTGTGTTACTTTAAATTTGTATTTTCATTATGTTATGATTTGTGCTTTTCATGACAAACTGGTTGAGTAGAAATCATTTATCTCCATTTGATATCTGAGAATAGTGACGCTCATAAAAGTGACTTTAATGGAGTTGCTCAGCAAGTCCAGGAGCCAGTATTTGAACCATGGGGTTGACTTCTAAATTTTTCCTCTTTTCAACAAACTAAGCTAGAATGCCATGTTCTGGGGTCACAAGATGTATCTTGGAAGTCAGATGGTCTGAGTAATATCTGGGTTGGACTAAACCCAGGAGTGGTTGCTTAAAGCTCTGGACTTCCAATCTGATTTTTCATTATTTGAGCATTTTCCAACCTAGACAGTGTTAACCTGTCTTCTGGATTTTTATTTGCCACTTCATATACAAATGTTCTCTTTGTCCTGTGAGGATGTTAATGGAAGGGGCTTGATTTACAATAGCTCACATTTAAGAAGTCCTAAAGAAATAACTATTTAAGTGAATCAAATCAATTCATTAATTCATGAAAAAAAATTCTTGAACACCTGCTTTGTGACTTGTTTAGTGTGAGATCAATAAACTGAACAGAAAGAGCCCCTGCTATCATGGAGTTTATGAACTATAGAAAAAGGGATACTGAACAAACTAATAATAGTGACAAGAGATCATACAAAAGCTGTTTGCTAGGAAAGCTCGAATGTGAATTTTCTAGCACCTTGATCTTGGACTTCTAGCCCCTAAAACTGTGAGGGAACAGGGAAAGTTTTCCTGAAGTACAGACATATGATCTCCAATCTTAGGTTGTAGGGGAAGGAGATGGGTGAAGAGAAAAAGCAACTTTGGCACAGAGATCATGCATTAAAATGGAAAAGCGTGGGCAGCACCTGTGGCTGAGTGAGTAGGGCGCTGGCCTCGTATACCGAGGGTGGCGGGTTCAAACCCTGCCCCAGCCAAACTGCAACAAAAAATAGCTGGGTATTGTGGTGGGCGCCTGTGCTCCCAGCTACTCGGGAAGCTAAGGCAAGAGAATCACCTAAGCCCAAGAGCTGGGGGTTGCTGCGAGCTGTGACACCACAGCACTCCACCGAAGGCAACAAAGTGAGACTCTGTTTCTAAAAAAAAATAAATAAATAAAATGGAAAAGCACAGCCTCTAAAACACATCTTAAATCCTGCACCGTGTTGATCTCCCAAGGTTTAGAACCAAATCTAATGATGATGTTGGAATTGTCAGGGGCAGTAGGCATTACAACAGGTTAAAATTGTTATTTCATTTAGATAAATCATGGACTCTTTCACATCTTTACAAATACACCTTCAATAAATTTGTTCAGCCTTGCTGTGAAAGTAGGGAGTGGTGGGAGTGCTATGTGGTTCTCGTCTATCTGAAAACTAACTTTTTATTTCTATGTAGAGCTGCAGTACTCCTAATTGTAAGTAGCCTGGTTAAGAAAATGGACTGTTGTGAAACCACTCGGAAAGCCTTGTAAAAACTTATTCAGTCACAGCTACAAATTTTATAGCTAGTTATAATTGGACTTCCAGTTGTAAATTAAGTCTTTATTCAGGGGGATTTCCAAGTACCCTGAGGCTACATGTGGTCTCTTATGTTGTGGAAAATACTTATAAATTATATTGCTTTACAGCAAGCACTCTATATATGCAATTAAAAGGAAATGTTCTCACAGGCTATAATTTTATGAATTTAAAGCTTGACTTAGAACGTATGTCCATGTATAAACTCCCAGAAAGACATGTTTTCATTGTATGCAGAGAAATACTGAACAATCACTGAATAATCTCTATGGGGGATCATTATGAACTGAATTTTATACCCCCAAAATTCTTATGAAGAAACCCTTACTCCCAGGACCTCAGAGTATGACTGTATTTGGAGGCAGAGTCTTTAAAGAGGTAATTAAGATTTAAGGAGGTCATAAAGGTGAGGTCTTGATCCAATAGGAAGGGAAGAGGAAGAGGCACCAGACGCGTGTGCACAGAAAAAAGGCCATGTGAGGAGGCAGACGAGCCAAGAAGGGGGCCTCGGTACAAACAAACCTGCTAACACCTCAATCTGGGGCTTCCAGACTATGAGGAAATTAATTTCTATAGCTTACATCACCTAGTCTGTGCTATTTCATTATGGTAGTGCTGGAAAACTAACACCAATATCTATTCTACAGTCACAAACAGACACAAGTATAGGTATGTGTAGTCAAATTATCTGAATTCCTATCTGAAAATCGTGGAGAGATTTTTATCATGCCTTTGCATATTAATATTTTTATTAGGTTAAAAATGAGTATGCATAATTTATATTTATGCAGCCAAACTTTATCTGGATATTCACTAGGAAACAAACAGAACTTGCTTTTATTTAGTGGGGTCAATACATGGGCACTCTTGAATTTTTTTAAAAAAATGTTTTGGACATATTCACAGATGCTTATTTCAGCTTTATGAGAGAATATAAGAGCCTGTGCTTAATGTACCTATAATCTCCAAAGAAAAATATTAAATGTGGACTCTACTGTTTCAAATTAAGTTATTATTTCA
This sequence comes from Arctocebus calabarensis, assembly GCA_963573935.1. Taxonomy (NCBI): domain Eukaryota; kingdom Metazoa; phylum Chordata; class Mammalia; order Primates; family Lorisidae; genus Arctocebus; species Arctocebus calabarensis. Next base: position 15,402 of record CAUYON010031763.1, read on the forward strand.
AAGCTGTTATATTCCTGTCACTTACCAAGTTACCTTAAGAAGTTTCTTGTGAATTTAATTAAGCCTGACTAATTCTCTAGCAGTACAAAGAAAGATGAATTCCTTAAATATTTAAACCATTTATGACTCAAAGTGTCATTTTCTGAATGTAGCTGTTAAATTCTTGGAATTAATTATCCTTTGAATTAAAGCTGCATTTTCGGATGTTCAAGACATATAGTTATAGCCACAGTTCACACAATGTGTAAATTCAACATTTCATCTACTCAACAGGAGAATTTATTGCAAATGGTGTATTTCAAATCCCAACCTGGAGGACTGATTGGTGACCACAAAACTGAGGGACCTTTCACTGTGATCTTGTTAACAACCAAGCATGTCTTTTTTGAGATCTCCATCCCTCATCTTACTCCTCCTTCCTCCTTTGTCCAAGTATTCATGCGTTAAAGGTGAGGTGAGCGGCCCTCTATTTGTAAAAATCACTATTCTTTTCCACCAAAACTTTGTTCTGCTTAATTTACTCAAGCCTTGTATCCTTCAGAAAACTCTTCCCCACTATAATCCACAGACAGCACATTTTGGCCCTTTCCTCCCTCCGTGTCATCCTGAAACAGTTAGTTTCACTGTACATTGCCTCTGTTTAAAGGCTATCTGAGACTGGAAGCAATGGTCCTCAGATGAGATTCCCAAGAATACAAATAGCTCAATCAGGCAACCACATTGATGGAGCTCCTAATACCCCCAGAACTAGAACTAGACTCTACATTTCTTGATTTTAAAAAAAAAAGAAAGAAAGAAAAAGTAAACTATTGGATACATGAAAAGACAGAAAACCATACACACACACACACAGCCACAAGACACAAGCCCAAGGGCACAAATCCCGCACCTGCTTTGGGATGTTAGAGCTCCCAGCACCAAGCCAGACACAGAGGTTAGGAAAGCATCTGGTTGACTCAACTTCCAAAGGAGAAAACTGCCTTTTGATTAAAATTCAATTCCCCAAGAAATGGCAAGAGATGAGAAGGTCATAAATTGGCTATTTCGCTTTTGCATTTGCAGGTCTCAATTTGGGGAAAGCTTATCCTCACATACCATTTTCTAGGACTTGCAATAGAAACAGTAACCGAAAAATATTTCCCGACTAATTCCCTGAGCAGTCTTTCTTTCCTTCCACCACCACCTCCCACACACCTTTGATTTAAAACAGAATTATTTACATTGAAAATCTAAAACACAAGATGGCATGTTAGAATTTACAGTTCCGGCTACTTTGATTTCTTAAACAAAATGTATTATGAAAATACTTTTGTTGCAAAGAAAAATAAGAATAGGCAAAACATTTAATTAGCAGAGAAAACACTAAATTCTCACAGTTTTTATGCAAGAGGAAATAGCCAGCACTGGGCAGTGGCCAAGGCCATCCCCAAGGTCCCCGCATGAGTTGTACCTACCCCCTTTCATCATCCCCACTTCGTAGCATTTGCGCAGCCGACAGGCCTGGCAGCTCTTCCGCCTGTTTTTATCAATGGTGCACTGGTTGGTGGCCGGACACATGTAGTCATTATGTCCTATTGAAAGCAAGAGAGGACAGAATTAACATTACTCCAGGAAACTTAGCCAGTCTGTGTCTACAGGGGAACCGTGTGGAGGAGCTTTTCCTATCACTCTCTTGGCCTTACTATGTTGCTACCCCAGCCTGCTCACCTCTTCCTGTCCTCCCCATGTAAACAAAACCTCCCTTGGACTTCATTTCTCTGCGGCCAGCTGCTTCAGAAGTTCTCCAGGCAAATCCCCTTCCGTTCACACAGCCTACATTCTGCAGCGTGATGAGCTCACAGACTACACTTTCTCAGGAGATAAGGCTTTGCTTTTGTTTTTTGTTTTCTGCCTTGGTCTTTTTTTTTTTTTAACCCAGGCCACTTGCTAAAATTGTTATCAGGGTAAATTTGTTAGAATAGAATTTTCAGGAAGAACGTTTCAAAGTGGCCCCTTAAAAAAAAAATTTATTGAAGCATCTGTAGGGAGATCTGACATGCACCACGAAATACCTATATTAAGCCAAGTCTGAGCCGGTGGGCTGGACGCAGGTTTCCCCCCGTAGGTTCCTTGGTTAGGCCGTCACTGACCAACTATAGAGCATGCTGGCAAGCCACTGGTCGGCTCTAGGGCGTCCCTGACCAACTACAGAGCATGCTGGCAAGCTACCATGGCTCTAAGGCGTCACTGACCAACTACAGAGCATGCTGGCAAGCCACTGGTCAGCTCTAGGGCGTCACTGACCAACTACAGAGCATGCTGGCAAGCCACCACAGCTCTAGGGCCCCCTTCCTCCTCTCTAACCCCGCATACATAGCACCGTGCTGGGAATTAGAGTAGCTGAGATCTCCTCTCTCCGTTCCTCCGACCTGGCTCAACCCACACAGGGCTGTTCACCTCAGCTGCCCACAAAAGCAGCTTCCCTAAGATCACCCACATCTCCTGCTGCTGCACCCCTGGGCCATTTGTCAGTCCACATCACAGTCCACCTATCGGAAGCAGATGACAATGTTGGCTCCTCCCTGCTCCCCGGAAACAGGCTTCTAGAAGCTGCTGGTGACTTCCAGAGCTCACACCTCCTGGCGTTCCTTCTGCCTCTCAGAACAGATGTTTGCAGATTCAATTTTCTCCTTCCAACATCAAGCCAGAGCTGCGTGGGGCTCAATCTTAGGCTCTTTTCTTCTCCGACTACCCTATATTCTTTGATAAGAGAATCTAGTCCCCACCTGTGGCTTCCATTGTCCCCAACTACGGATCACTCGCCAATTTATACTCCCAGCCCAACCCTCCTCTTTGAGCTCCAACTGCCCCCAGGAAGTTTCTGCTTTACAATTTAGAAGTCATCGCCATTCCTTTCTCTATCAAAAGAAATGTGATTTTTAATGGGCATAATATTAAAATCACATATTAATAAATGTTAATATGTTGTTATAAAGAGGTCTGTGCATATCAGTCTAACCTCTTGCATGTCTTAGGAAAGTGTCCTAAATTCAGACTAAGGAAATGATACACAGTGTTCTAAAACGTGGCTTTCATTCACCCCCTCACAAAAATTGAATGTGTCTTTCACCCTCCAATTCAGATTCTCTGCTTACGTCTCTCTATTCCCATTTACTGAGGGCAAGATGCAGCATGTAGGGAGATGTTGGAACTACAGAACGCATTGTTCTTTATTCAACTTAAGGGTTAGCCCCAATTAGCATAGGGTGGAGTGGGGATCTGACAAGAAATGCTAGGCTCATAAAACGTGGTTTTCCATCTTGAGATATACATTATAAAAGTTGCTGGATAAATAGGCTTCAGATTAAATTAATATCTGTACTCGTCTGTTGCCCAATAGAAAGCAGCACAGGAGGAAGCAGAGTTATAACTTCAGTAAAAGACCACCCAGTGACTCAAATAGCTATTATTTCAGATCTGCCCTTATAAATAAGGAAAAATTGAGGAAGCAATAGAACAGAAACAAAATTCATCTGGGCAGATGCCGGCACTAAGCAAAACGTGTTTTCTTCTGATACTTTAAAGAAACGTTTGGTGTTTGGCCTTCTGTGGGATTTATGCAATATATGTTGATGTAGTTTAGCCATTAAAAATGAGTATACACTAAGTCTCAGAAGAAAATAGTCAATAACCGTTCAAACCAAGTATTACTTTGACTCTTTGTATCCCCAAAGGCAGTTATTTTGCAAGCCTGAAGAAGATAGGAGAATCAAATTGGGTCAGAGGCCAATTGGCTGAGTCTCATGTTTGGATTGGCCATCCGTGGTAGATGTGTATCTTTATAGAACCAAATGAAATTCCTGAACTAACATGTTTCATGCATAAAATACACTCGATTTCTACAACTGAATTCATCTGTTAGCAAAAATGAAAAGAGATACACAACAGAATCACGTTCATATGCAAACCTTTGTGGCCATGCTGGGATCGATAAATTAGCAAAAAGAAAAATGTAGTAAATGCATGTTTTATCTGTAAAATTTAAGCAAATTCTTCTTAAACAAATACTCTTGATAAATATTTGTAAGTCTTCAGTTTCCATCAGAAGAAGAAAAGCAATGAAGTAGGGTTTTTTTTTTCTCCTTAATGAGTAGAACTTGGTCAATACATATTATTTTTTATTTAAGTTGCTTAAGGAGAAATACCTTTTTAAGTGTCATAATCTGGCCTTGTGAAAACAGTGCATGGGGAAATCTTATTGAAGTAGAATTAATTTAAAAAAAAAAACTCACAGCAATTGTATTACTGAAACATACTTTTTTCTTTCTTTCTTTTTTTTTTTTTTTTTGCATTTTTGGCCGGGGCCGAGCTTGAACCCGCCAGCCTCAGTATATAGGGCTAGTGCCTTACTCCTTGAGCCACAGGCGCCACCCTACTTTTTTTCTTTTAACTGGAGAAACAGAAGAACTGTGTGTATCTCTGACCAGATCGGCCCCAAAGCTGCTTCTGTGCAGGCCGGGAGGAAGCCAGGGCAAAAAGCCAAAGCCAACAAACATGTAATGTTCAGGCGAAGGTTTGGGAAAATACTCATCACTATATTCTTGCCCACCAAAAAATGACAATGAAAAGCCCTGGTGGGAATCTAAATAGGAAGGAAGTGGAAGGGAAAGGAGGCGAATGAAACAACCAGAAAGACCGGGATCGGAGGGGGGGCCCCTGTGAGCAGGAACCAGGGGCCACGCTCGCTGCTGCCACAGCACCAGGACTCACTGAACTTCTCCCCCAAGCTCCTCCGGGATTCCTTTCTCTGGACTTTTTCTTTCCCATTTTCCTTTCTTGTGTTACAGCTGTTTCACGTTATTATTATCACACAAAGTCTACACTTGTCACTTATGAAAATAAATGATGACCCCTATTTACAGATTCAAAAGAAATATAGGCTCGGCTCCTGTGGCTCAACAGCCTAAGGCGCCAGCCACGTACACCTGAGCTGGCAGGTTCAAATCTCGGGGCCACCAGACAACAATGGTGGCTACAACCAAAAAATGGCCAGGCATTGTGGCGGGCACCTGTGGTCCCAGCTACTTGGGAGGCAGAGGCAGGCGACTCGCTTGAGCCCAGGAATTGGAGGTTGCTGTGAGCTGTGATGCCACAGCACTCTACCCAGGGTGACAGCTTGAGGCTCTGTCTCAAAAAAAAAAAAGAAAGAAATATAAAGACAGGCCAAACAGTGGCCTCAGGGCAACTAATCCCGTGGACCTTCCCTATTGTCGCACTCTTCCTTCACTATTCCCTGGCAGTCACCTCAGTCCTAATCTCTTTCCTGAGCTTGAGACTTGTATGTCCACCTGCCCCGTCCATCAACACTTGACTCACAGACTCCCCAAGATGGATGAGACCCTAACAGGACTCACTCTTTTTTCCTCACCAACCTGTTCCAAGCCTCTAATGTACCATGACGCCTGAGACATAGGCATTATTCTAGATTCCTCCCTCTTCCTCACCCGACACTCGCCCACTGCCACACACACACACATCAAATCAATTATGTATTAATTCTTGTTCAAAGCAAAACCAATGTGGCCATGGGTTCCACGTCATCACCACATTCCATACCATCTCCTGCCCTGATTCCAGCCACAGCCTACCGCACAATCTTCTTGTCTCCAGCCTTCCCTTGTTGATCATTCCCCACCATGTTGCCAGAGTGACTTTCCTGAAACCACATACCATTGTGCCACTATCCTGCCTTAATATCCTAAGGCTGCTCCAGTCTCTACAAATAAAATCCAAATGCCCCAACAGTTGGCAGAGTTCTTCTTAAAGCCTTTTCCCACCTGCTCTCCCCACTCTCTGAGTCACATCCACATTCTAGCCATATCTTTCTGTGGGAACACACCACGGTCCTTCTCACCCCTGGGACTTTGCATGTGCTCACCTTTCCTGAGGAAACACACTTCCCCTACTCTCAGCACAACTTCTACTCGTGTTTCGAGTGTGCTACTCAAGAGACAGTCCCTCTGCACCACCTTCTCTGCCCCTCCAACCATGCCCTATTCATGTCCCATCACAGCACTCCTCAGGTTGGGTTCTGACTGCTTGCCTTATTCCCCAGACCAGTTTGGGCTTGGAAAGGGATGGACCACATTGGCCTCAGGTGTCACCATTGATCTTATACTCAGCACATTCTCATACACATGGTGGAGCTCTCAATAACTCTCTTATCTGAAAAAATGGAGATGCTAAGGCTCTGTGGAGCACAGACCTCCCGAAGGGGCAGACTGGGGTTCCACAAGGAAGTAACAGGCTTGGCCCTAAGCCTGGCAGGAGGAGCAAGAAATCAGTTAGGAGGAGGGTCAGCTCCTCCATATCCAGCAAGGCCAGATATTAGCATACAGCAGCAGCTCTTCCCAAGTGAACAGAACCAAGAAGTGATCCATAAGCTTATGCATGGGTCATTACAAATGTTTTGAAATATACCGAAATCAAGAAATGTGACATCCGTGTCAATAGAAACAAAGTCCCCCCCCCAGCAACAGTGATAAGCCAAGCACACTTATATCTGCAGGCGTAAATCAGAAAGGACGCCATGGACTGTGTTTCTTGGAAGTGAAATAATAGACCATGACACTGTCTGTCTCAAAACTTTGGTAGTGACCCATGCATTATCCATCAATTAGCTTCACTACTATTTCAAGTCTGATGTTTTGCTGATTTCTTAACAAATTTCATGATTGCTCTAAATAAAAATCAACCTATTCTAATGAAAGCTTGTTCTTTATTATGTTTTCCTGAATTAAAATGGTATTCCCCCCTCTAACATTTTGGCTATGTGTGCATTTTAATATGTTTCATTTCACGGATAATGATTTATTTTCATAGGGCATTTTTAAATTTTAGAAAATTTCTACTTTATGACCTTTCTAAACCGTTCAAGATTATCAGCTTCCTCAGTTCATCTCCCCCATCCCTACCACCCCCGGAAAGCACACTTAGCTATAACTACAATGAGTCTATTGTATTATTTCCCATAGAAAAATAATTCTTATAAACAAATTATTAACAAGGATGACGTATTAGTAGAGGAAAAGGAATATCTTAAGCAAGTGTCTCTTACAGATAAAATATTAGGCTGTTTAGTAATTCACATTTTATCAGAGGAGCTAAAGTTTAAAGTGCCCTTTTCATGGGCTAATAATTGAACATAAACATCTTTCAACTATAGAGGGTGCCAAAAATGTATATACTTTTTAGGAAAGGAAAAAAAACATTAAAATTGTAATGATATCAGCAATAATGTTTGCTGTCTTGTATATTGTATCTTGTATCTCATAACTGCAGAAGTCAAATGTGATTAGAATATTACAATTTTAATAAAACTTTTTCTTTCTTAAAATGTGTATACTTTTTTGGCAACCTCTATATTTACTTTAATTATAGCCCATTAATTTGAAGGTCAATTTGCCTCAATAAAGTGGCTCTGTAACATAAATATGTCATATAGTTATATTTCCCCTTGCCATTACTTTCTAGCCTTGTGGAGTCAGAAATTGCGTTTGACTGATGCTTTCCAGCTATTTCTATCTCTAATTGACACATTTCAAAGTGCCCCCCAAGCTCACAACATGCCTAAGGAAGCCCATACGTGTATTTAATTTGTAACTAGCAAACTTCAAAGTATATAATACCAACTCTTATTTTATGATTTTTTTAAAGAAATGAGCTCACTAAAGATATATATAGTACTCCAGAAAAAAAAAATATCAAGGAGATGTCATGAGGTCAGGCAAAAAGCCGAGTGTGTAACCTGGGAAAAGGTTTTGCCTGTTAAGGAATAAACACTTAACATCTGTTATCAACATGTATAGGCATTTAGCCAACTGTTCACATTTTAAGGCTTGTAAATGAAAATGAATTCTGAAAGACAGATCAACGTTTAAGCACCCACACACCAAATAAAAACTAATTTTAACTAGCCCTCATTGAGGATTCCAGCAAAATAATATTTTATTTTCAAAGTCCGATTCTTTTACACTTGATTAATCCTTAAATTTAGCCATCTCTAAAGCTTGTTATCCATACAGTCTCTTTACTAAAGGCTCTCATCAAACTTGCAAAAAATTAACTAGAGTTCATTAAAATTTGAAGCATCCAGGAACTGTACACAAATAGTTTAAATTGCCAAACAGGATGTCAAATCTTGATCTTTCTAAACATCAACATACATTTAAGAGTGTTAAGTACCGCTTTTAAATTTGATGTGGAATCGCACACATTTGGCCAAAGGGAAACCCATGTAGCTTTATCTGTAAAAGACGATCTTATCCTTTGGGTGTTGAGGCACAGAAAACATGTCAAAATACAATTTTGAGCCTTATTATTTGGGAAAATAGTAAGAATCAGCTCACGAATTTTCAGATCACTATTACACTATGTATAAAGTAGTATCTAGCCAGACCGAGTAGGAGCTTCCACGGCGTCCCCCTCCAGCTTGTTGATTTCACACTTGTGCTCACTTCCTGTAGAGGGGCAATTTCATAAACTTGTCTAAGCAAACATTCTCTCTACTAAGAAAACTGACTCTTCTAGGCACTGAACATTGTATGCCACATGCTGTGTGATCCATAGATTGTTTCATTTAACCCTCTCAGCAGCTTTATGAGAATTCTATTGATCCATATTTTACAGATGCAAAATTATGATTAAATGTATAAAGCCTGCTTAAAGCCACACAGCAAGTAAGTAGAAGACAGTTTTGAACCAAGACTTCCCTCCTCCCAGAAGCTGAATTCAAACTCATTCTCATAACCTTCATACACAAAAGGCCCAACTTCCCCCAATAGCAAGCTCTTCAGTCAGAACAATCTCTGCTCTCCTGATGGCAATAACAGTAGGATTCTCTTCCACTATCTGACCATGGAGTGCTCTCCGCAAGATAAATATTAAGATCAAACCAATATCAAATTCACTGGGCAATACATTTTGACTCACAACACAGGGGTGAAATGCACAGTCCATGACTGTACGAGGAACAGAAGTCTTGCCCTCCCTAATACACCAAGGAAAACATTGACTCCTGCATTTTCTGCCTCTTCCCCATCCTCTGACTCATGAGTGACACTTTGCTTGGTGGTGCCACACACATCATTTATCAAAGGAAAGCAACGAAGTGGGAGTTGCAAGGTAGACCTAAAGAACAGGTTCAAAGAGTGATGGTATGGAGCCCATTAGCAAAAAGGAAAGGAAGACTGGCAGGGAATTTGTTATGGAAGGGAGTTAGAAATGTTTTTAAACCAAAGTGGGAGTGTACGATTATCATTAAAAAATGAAAGATTAAAAGTATTCGAAGTTATGCCAAGAGAAAAATATTATACCAAAATATGTACTAACCATCTCTAAATAGAAAATTAGATGAGGCAGAGAGATGTGAAGAAGTTTTACATAGATTGGCAAGGAGGATTTGCAAGGAAGAAGGCAAAGAATCTGATGGTTTGAAAATGTGTTCTTACCATTAATCAGAAAAAGAAATTGATTTGAGAAAAGGGTGTTGAGAAGAGACATACAACAATTTCAAATGTATATTTGAGACTTCAGTAGTACACCAGAAAGCAAATGCCAAGCAAGCTATCGTAAATGTGGTAGTAAGTCTTAGAAGTCATGTCAAAATGAATCTGGAGACCACGTTATTCAACAATTCCACTCTCAAGCAAATACCCAAAGGAATAGAAAGCAGGAACTCAAACAAATATTTTTAAACCCATATTCCTAGCAGCATTACTCACATAGCCGAAAGGTGGAAATAATGCAAATGTCCATCAGTAGACAAATGGATGAGAAAATGTGGCTTAAATACAGTGGAATATTATTCAGCCTTAAGAAGGAATGAAATTCTGACCCACGCTATGATGTGAAGGAACCATGAAGACACCGTGACACGAAAGAGCAAATATGAAATGATTCCCCTTACATGACATACTCGAAAGAGTCAAATTCATAGAGAACGAAAGGAGAACAGGGGTGACCCGGGTGATGGGGGTGGGGGGCGTGGGAAAAGACTGGGTAATAGGAACACAGCTTCAGTTCAGGATGCTGGAAAACTGGCTGGGCAGCACCGTGGGCATGACCACTGAAGAGCAGAGTGAAATGGTTAACGTAGCAGATTGCATGCTACGTACATTTTACCATGATTTTTAAAAATGAACTTTGAGGTATAGGAAGCAATCGACATGAGGCAGATCAGGAAAAGGAATCAAGCAGGCCTGTCTGATGCCCTTCTGTGCCACAAGCGCTGGGACCAAAGGCCAGAGAGCCACAGAGATCACTTGAGGCCTTGGCCTGGGTGCCACACTGGGAAAGTTTAGCCCTCGGGCTCCTGTAACCATGAGAGTGATGAGTTAGGCTACTCTAATTCCCACATTATAGTAGCAGAAACTGAGACTCCAGGAAGTTAACTTCAAGGTCATTTGGCTAATAGATGACAGGGCCATGATTAAAATCCAGGTCTGTCTCATTCCCAAGTCCTGTTCTTCCAGGAACACCATGGTGGAATTGGTGAAATGAAAGGAACTCGGCGTGGTGCCCGTAGCACAGTGGTTATGGCACCAACCACATACACTGAAGGTGGCAGGTTCGAGCCTGGCCTGGGCCAGCTAACCAACAATGACAACTGCAGCAAAAAATAGCTGGGTGTTGGGTGGTCCCTGTGGCTCAACAGAGTAGGGCACCAGCCCCATATGCCAGAGGTGGTGGATTCAAACCCAGCCCCAGGCAAAACTGCAAAAAAAAAAAAAAAATAGCCAGGCATTGTGGCAGGTGCCTGTGGTCCCAGATGCTTGGGAGGCTGAGGCAAGAGAATCACTTGAGCCTGAGAGTTTGAGGTTGCTGTGAGCTGTGACACCACAACACTCTACTGAGGGCAATATGGTGAGACTCTGTCTCAAAAAAAAAAAAAAGAAAGAAAGAAATGAGAAGAACTCAGCAACTGCTGAACCAGAACACTTACATTTTAGGTTACACTTCAAACTATAATAAACATTTGATTCTCTAATGGCATTACTATATTGTATCATCAGGAGGACATTTCACAAGCAGCAATAAAATTACTTCCAGAACCTGGGATTCCCAACACTCCCACAGTTCCATCTCCAAAAACATGAGAGATGGGATGGCACGAAAGGTATTCATCAGTAGATTCTGACATGTTAAACTCTTTCTGCAAAACCTTCCTGCACACTCCAGCACAAACAGGAGACAAAACAAAGTAGGAACCAAGGTATTGAGGAAACAAGTAAGAAACTGCCTGTGAAAGAACCAACTGTAGTATTAGGTTTGGAAATAAATTTTGACTCAGATATTAAAGTGAATATTCTCCAATTTACAGCCAATGCAACGAGCCAAATAAAATGAAATAGAATTTGGCTGTCTCAGTGAACGCATTCCTAAAAATCCAGTGAGGACAGTCAATGTGCCATGATTTGAACTATTTCATAACCACATCTGTACACAATGGCATGCAAATAAAAACGGCATGCCTTAATAATGCATCCCAAATTATATTTGTACAGCTAGTCAATTCTAGCTAATCTTACCAGTGACAACAACCACCTCCAACTGGCATCTTACTTTTATTTTCTAAGTGAAACCAAAAAATAGTTATTTGCATCTAAGGAAATTTTCAAGGAAAGACGGTTTTTTAAAAATGATTCTAGGAAAGAATATTATCCTGGAATTTTTTTTTCTAAGTGAGAATGAAGCAAAGAGGAAATCCTGTTTGCCCTGGCTAGACCCCTGTCTGCTAAAAATTTGGCCAGGGTAAGGACATGATCCCTCTTGTTTGTCCAGCCTTTTGCTTACCATCTGCAAAACCACAGTTGTTTTAAGCACCTGGCATAGGATCAAACCAACAGCTGCAATAAAGGAAAACATAATGAAATCAGTGACCACCATCTCATTTTAATACCCCAGAGACAATGAACCACTTTCAGTAATTCTTCTCGGGACTGGACAAATAAGCAAGTTCTACCGCCCAGAAAAGGACTTTCTGAAACTGCCCTTTCTGGAATAATAGATGAGCATCAAACAAAGAGGAGAAAAGTGTGACACTTGGTGTGATTAGTTCCAGACCAGGCAGCATTCAGCTCACCTCCAGACCTCTCTCCCTTGCTCTGTTCAGTAGTTTCTGTGGAATTCTCCAAGCTTCCTTCCCACTTTCACTCATTTAAAGTCTAAAAGCCTGGTTCCAAAAGTAGTAGAAACAACTTCAAACTGTTCTTGTCGTGAAGAAGCAAGGAAGGGGAAGTGGTCCAGCACTCACAGCAAGAGGATAAAGCTCAGAAATGCTGAGCAGAGCTGGGCTTACTGCCCTGGCCTCCTAAAATCAGGAAGAAGTACATGTTTGTTCCCACCTATTTCTGAGTCTTTTCCGTGCTTTGGGAGAGAATGGAAGAGAGTGTGTTTATCAGGTCTGGTGCCGTTGTGAAATAAGAATGTCCCTCAAGTTGTCATACTTGTATGTTCTCTTACAGGGTTTTGACCCTCCTAAGTGCTAAATAAGGGGTTTCACCCATCTTTGGGAGCCCCCCAAAATTTTAACCTCCTAGAAGAAACTCTTCCTGGGCACCCCGATAGGAGTGATAGAACAGTCTGGAGCATCTGAGTGCAAAGGCAGATGGCTCCTGTAGGACACAAGGGTTTTTTTGTTTTTTTTTTTTTTATTGTTTGTTTGCTTTGAGACAGAGTCTCACTCCAACACCCTAGGTAGAGTGTCCTGGCATCATAGCTCACAGAAACCTCAAACTCTTGGGCTCAAGCAAATGCCTCAACCTCTCAAGTAGCTGGAACTACAGGTATCTGTCACAACACCCAGCTACTTTGTTTTGTTTTGTTTGTTTTTAGTAAAGACAGGGTCTGCCTTTTGCTCAGGCTGGTCTCCAACTCCTAAGCTCAGGCAATCAACACGCCTCAGCCTCCCAGAGTGCTAGGATGACAGGCGTGAGCCACTGTACCTAGCTTTCTAGGACATCTTTAACACATGACATCTGTCTGCCTTTGTTTTGGAGACAGAGTCTCAAGCTGTCACCCTGGGTAGAGTGCCGTGGCGTCACAGCTCATAGCAACTTCAAACTTTGGGCTTAAGCGATTCTCTTGCCTCAGCCTCCCAAGTAGCTGGGACCACAGGTGCCCGCTGCAACCTCCGGCTATGTCAGCATTTTTTTTTAAAACTTAAATCTAAGAAAACTGAAAGACAGTCTACACGACTTGGAAATCACTACCAGCCTACTTTCTCAGCTTATTACTAGGAGAAATTGAAAAATGTTGGATTGTATTCATTTTATGGTTATTGAAGCTTTATAGGATGATTGTTTGATAAAACAAAAGCTATGCATGAAGTCTAAAACCTGTTCATGCTTACTGGCAGGGCAAATTTAACCCAAGGTTTCTAGACACCCTGTAGTCCCTCTGCTGGGGGACAGCTTCTCCCATGGGTCCACAGTGCCACATCACCCGCCCTCTGGCAAAGAGCCGTGTGAATATTAGGTGCTCAGTAGACCTCAGCAGCCACACCGCCCAGGCACCCAGACAGCTCGAGTCTCCGTGGTCATCCTGCCCTGGCAGGAGCATTATCTCACACAACATGTGTCACACACCGGACAGGAGTGCTGCTCTCATTTCTCAAGGGTGTTTGGCTTCTCGGCCTGCCTCCTATCCACACCCCACTCTATCTGATGAGAACAAGAGCGCCCAGAAAAACTGCGGTGCCTCCCTTTCCTCCCCTCTCCAGAACTAGCCTTGGGAAAGAAAACGACCCAGCTGTGTGGCCTGAACGTGCTCCTTAGTGTCTGCCACACCCAGATCCTCGTCAGGAAAAGGAGAGACCAAGGCTACGGGTTGGCGGGGCCCATTCTTGTTCTACATTTCAATTATTGTCTTTCCTCCCTCTCCTGGGGTCCGTATGTCCTCGTCATTTGGCTTCTTGACAAAGCAGGTTGGTGATCTTTTCACTGCTTCCCAAGAGTTTAAAGCAACTTTGTAGTGGCTGCAAAGAGAAGCAGGCATCGGGGCCTCCGGAGGGAATCGCACAGTGCTAAGAGAGATTTAGGTTCTGTCTCCAGATGATCCCGGATGAGACAGGTAACCCCTCCGGGCCGTTTGACATCTCCATTAACAGATGCTATACGTCCCAGGGAAATAATATACACAAGTGCTTCATCAGCTGTAAAACGTTGTCCCAATAAAAGTTATTATTACTCCATGTGATGGGTTAATGTTCAGCCTTTAAAGAAGAATGACTGAGACCTATGTGCACTGAAATGGAAAGATCTCCAAACTACACAATTCAGCGAGAAAAGCGAGGCACAGAATAATGTGTAACTATAATTCCACTTACGCTGCCAATATGTACAAATGTGTGTACACAGGTGTAATCTTCAGGAGTCGCTGGTGTCCACCAACTGAGGAAAGGGCTATGGATTTTCATACAAGCCCAGAGGAAGCCTAACTTTTATTCGTGTATTGATGTGGTACTGTATAACATTTACTCTTCTCTATTTGAATCCTGGATTTTTTTTAATAATCAAAAAAGATAAAAAATAATATTTAAAAAATATCCACTTGATCTTAGCCAAAAGGCCAAGAAGCGATTATTTAAAAAATCTCAAGCCAACACTGGGACAACATCAAGAGTCTTCACTTCTTTTCTGCTTCTGCTATTATGGGTTATTTCTCTCTCCTTTGCAACGCGCAGATGAAGCAATAAACTTAACCACTAGAACCTTGTTAAGCAAGAGGAAAGTACCACAGAATAGGAAAAAGGCTAAGGGGAGCTGTGTTTTTCAATCTTTAGATACTCCACAAAGAATAAGCCACAGAAACTCAAACCACAGGCAGAGGCCCTAGGCTGTATCTCATCTGTCTGGTCACAAACCCACCTTGAGTATATCGGCACTCACCTCTTCCTGAGCTGGGCCAGTTGCCTCTTGTTCTCTGCTGACCCAAAGAAGGGACTTTGGTCCCCTCTCTGTATAGAGTTTGGAGTCTTTAAACATTATCCTATGTCTGGTAAGATACAAGGAGGCAACAGGGGTGTCCTGGGTTATCCCCACTGCATGGAACAACCCCTTTTTACCTTGGCGATGAGGACTAATCCCAGCCAACTAACTCCGAGTCCCCTTTCTTCTGTCTGTTAATCCCACGGAACAAAGAGCCATGCATGGTCAGGTTGGTCCCCACTTCCAACATCCCTTTAGGAGGACTCCTTCCTTGGGAGAGACAAGAGACCGCCATAGTTACAACCCAGGCTCTGCGGTCAGACAAGTCATGTTCAACACTGGTTTTGTTGCACACACCTTAGTTTCCTCATCTGTAAAATGAGAGTAATTATAGTGCTGACTTCCTCAAATTTGAGGAAGGATTAAAGGAGATGATGCATCCAGGACACGTGACTCAGATCCTGGGGCAGAGCAAGTGCTCATTAAACATTAACCATTGTTATTAGCAGATACTAAATCTCCAGACAAATAGAGCCCCAATATGTAAAGATAGAATACCCTCAAACCAATCTAGGATAACCTATCACTTTCTTAGCTGTTAAACAATCCATTTTTACCCTGAAGTAATTCTCTTCGCATCATATAACTTGCTAGGCTACATTTATGCAGTCAATTGTAAATCATGCAAAACACTAGGTCCTATCCAAAAAATCCATCCCAGTCGGCTCAAGGCTAACTGTTAGAGCTGGAAACTATTCTAATGCTTGAAAAAACAAGAAAAAATGTAAGAAAAACAGCCATTTATTCAAGCCTTTTAACAAAATATGTTCAAACACCTTTTTAAACAACCAAGAATTACAGTCTAACTGTCCAGGAATGTGGAAAAGTCATAACATGCCTCTTCAAGAGACTCTAACCAAGACTAATAATTCACTTCAGGCTTTAAGGTGAATGTGGTTGCGTCTCCTGTCCAAGAAGTTATAGAACAATAGTCATCTATAATCTGAAGTAAGCTAAAAACTATTAAACCAATCTATGAAATAGAAAATTATTCTAATTCCTGATTCACACTACCTGAATTATCCTCATTACTTACAAAGGAGAAGAGAGAAGAGGGACTGTATTTTCTGTAACAGAATTATTTCAAAAAGTGTTAAATTTGATATAATTACCTTTTTAAAATCTACTCTTCTGCTACTGATTAATAATTTGGAGCCTTTCCAAACTTCCATTTTAAAATAACAATTATCCAGATTATTGTGAAATTTGGTTTGATTTTTTTTCCTTTTCCTTTTTTGATTTACTACAAAATGCTAGGGTTGTTTGGAAGCAACTTATTCTTTGCGAATGCTGTCATAGAAAGAGAAGGTTAACATATGAAATTTACTAAATGTAGAATATAAATGTCTTAACATAATAACTAAGAAAATGCCATGAAGGCTATGTTAACCAGTTTGATGAAAATATTTCAAATTGTACATAAAACCAGCACAATGTACCCCATGATTGCATTTAGGTACACAGCTATGATTTAATAAAAAAAAAAAAAACTTAAGAGAAGGTTCTATTACTTGCTATCACTATTAAGGATATAGCAAACTGAATGGACTATTCAGACTCATCCATCCAAAAGAGAAAGTATATTTCAATAATTTATACGTCCAACAAAATTTAATTTAAAATTGTTTACCTTCAAGTCCATATTGTGCAAATTAAATACTACTTTTGTTCTTTTTTTAAGTAAAAGAAGGCCAGTTAAAAACTTTGCAAAAAGAAGTAATTGTAGCAATAAAATAAAAGAATATTTGTTTAAGAAATTTTTTCTGCTATATGTAAGAAGCATCTACTTGATATTAGAAGGGGACCAAAGATACACAATCTACTCTCTAAAGCCCATCAGCCTTCAGTTTACAAAGCATCAATCAGCAAGAGGTGGAAACCCACAGAGAAGTTTTCAAAAGCTCTGATATCATCTTTCAATTTTATAGCAGAAATTTTAACTAATTTTCAGATGCTGGCTATGAGAAAGAAATTTGAAGAAGAAGAAGAAGTAAGAGACATTTTCCTTTCCGTGTCTGGCTTATTTAGGTTCGTCCAGGTTCATCCATGTTGTTGCAAATGTCAAGGATCTTTTAAAGCTAAATAATATTGCAGTGTGTGTGTGTGTGTGTGACACTTTCAGAGACAGGGAAATCTAAAATGGGGATCTTCAATGGGTCTAGAGTTGCAATTATATAGAATAAGTAAGTACAGTGATCTACAGAGATCTAAAAATCAACATGAGGACAATAGTTAGTTAACATTGTCTTGCATACAGAAAATTTATTAAGAGAATAGATTTTAGGTGCTCTCACCACAAAAAGAAAAAAAAATGGAATGTGGAGAGATGGATATATTAATTAGTTTGACTACAGTAATCATTTTACTGTGCATATACATATCAAAACATTTTTTCTACCTTAAATATATACAATTTAATTTAAAAAGCAAAATAAATAACAAATGTGCTTTTTTTAATTTTTAATTTTTTTGGTAAAGATGGATTGAGAAGCACAATAGTGAAGCGTATGTAAGTTATTTGCTCCACTTAGCTTCAGGGTAGAAAGATATGTATAGAAAACTTGGTGGAGCCAATTTGGAGGTAATGATGCTTATGACTCTCTACGGAAAACCCCCTACAGGTTAAGCATGATCTTAATCACTACCTCAGTCCAGCAAAGTAGGAACCATTGCACAAGAATCATTGAAAAAATGGCAGTTCAGGTTTGGGGGTGGTAATTGGTTCATAGTGACTTCACGGGGGTAAGCCCCAGGGATCCCACTGTGCATGTGACTCTGCCTCCTGAAACAGCCAGTTGGCTCAAAGCTGCGTCAATCAAAGGCCTTCTTTAATATTTGCGACCTGAAAGAATGTCACAGGGTGCGAAGCTTGGCAGCTGTTGCTTTGCCCTGCTGCCTAATATAGGACAAATACAGGTTTACGGACGGGGAGCATAAGGAACACACAGAGAAGACCGGAGGTAAGGCTGGGGTCCAGACAGGGTCTGTGGTCCCGAGTCCCCGGACACTGAGGTCTGGAGGCACCCTGGCATCTTTGCAGTTAGCCAAGGTATACAAGCAACCTTCCACCGAAATCTATTGCTTTTCTTTCCTCCACCTTCCCCCACAAAGCTAGTTTTTGTTGAATTTTGCTCACTCAAAACTAGAAGCTCTAACTAGTGCATGAAAAAATTTTTCTAAGGTTACATAGCAGATGTCATGAGAATGACAATCATACTTCCATGATAATTTATAAAGTTAATTCTCATGCAATCATTTTTATTAGCTACATTTTATAAATTATCACAAAATATGATCCAGATTAAAAATGCAAAAATACACTAAAGGTAAAGGATAGTCATGTTATCTGGCATATTGTAAGTTATAAAAGTTGAAAAAATAGATGAGAAAAAGAAAAAAGGAAAAGTTAATGAATATGAAGTCCTCTTTTCCTGCCCCTTCTACATCCACTGCCATAGTGGCAGATTCAAAGCAGATAGCTGCATAATGACTGCTCCTGTAAAGTTTTTCTTAAAAGAGCACTACCGTCACCTGACTCGCGTGCCTTTTTATAACAGTTCACTCCACTTATCTGGTAACTAAAACGAAGCCGATCCTGAAGAAAGGAACACGCTCTCCTGAGTCGGACAGAAATAAATCCATCTCACCTGTTATTTCTTGGTAGACAATTCAGTCTTTAATTTTTTTCTCCTTTCATTTCAAATATACTATTAAGTATTTAAATGACTCCATACCATGAAGTCACAGTGATCGCTAATCCAGTTAGAATTTTAAGCAAAAGGAAGAGTCCTAAACAAGACAGCACCAGACCAGGAATGACCATGTTCTTGTTTCTACTTAAAATGCCAAGCTAAACTCTTTAGAAAAATAAATAAATAAAACAATTGAAACTAATATGTGAATTCACAGGTAAATTATTCAAAACAGGCATAAAAGGCTCTAGAGGCAGAAGGGTGGGTCAGAACACAATTCTGATTCAACAGCCTTCCAGGCCTATCTCTCAATAGTTCCAACACCTCATTTTTCAAAATCTCTTAAAGCATCAGCCTCGGTGTTCTTTCAATCATCCTGACTCAATAACTCAGAATTATTTGTAATCCCCTTCCTCTGCCTCAAAATCCAATTCATTGAAAATGCCTTCCTATCAGTTTCTGCCTCTCCTTAGGCAAAGCAGCCTCTCCATTTGGTGACGCAATGGCTGTTGCCAGATACCACCACCCATCCATTGTTCTCCACAATTTTACCCAACTTCCTTACCTCTCACCTTGTGTATTTCGATAGTTTCTTGACTTTAACAGTTTTCACCATGTGCCAAGCAAAGTGCATAAGAATGAAAGGACTAATCTTATATTATTGTTAATATTATTATTTTAAAGGAACCCCCTTTTCAAAGAGATGAAAATCAAGAGCTTTAAAAAATACATGACTAGGCTCAAAACTTAAAATTAATTTGGATAAAGGAGTTCCCATATTATGAGAGTCACATGAGAAAATTTAATATCTCTAAAACGGAAACCATTAAAAACATCCTCGAAACTTCTAAGAGTTAATGCAACAAAATACTCCATTTCCGCTCTTAGACAAGAAAAGAACAGCTCATCATAGGGGCACATTAGCACAGAGAAGATGCTGTTTGGGTATCTGATCACAGCTGCCCTGCTCTGGGGCAGCTATGCAGTCACCAATGCAGAGGTCAGAACTTCCTGGGACTCCAGGCACCTGGTTTATCCCCCAGAAGATCAGAGCATACACTTCTTGCCAACAGGGAGTTTTCTGTCCCAAGACCTTCTTGAAGGTAGAGATTTACTTTGTGTGGGAAAAGGAGATTGAGGAGGAGGAAAAAAGAAGAGGAAGAGGAGGAGAACCATTGCTATTACAGGGATTAGTCCATTTCAGTAAAATCTAGCTCTTTGCTTTCAAATTTTCCCCCTGTTTCAAGATGATTTTTGTACCCTTTATCCAACCACAGTAGAAGCTGCACACTTGACCACCTCCCTACACTGACCACTTCCTTACGTTGACTTAATTTTCACAGATTAGACATGCACCCCATGTACATATCAGCAGAGCAGGCCTGGTTCCTTATGTTCACCACGTCTATATGTTGACCATTTTGTTACAGTCCCTTGGGTGGTCAACTTACAGAGATTCTGCTATAAAAAATAACAATTTCCAAACAATAAAAACTAATAACTTCCAAACAAATAAGTGAGAGCAAAATGAATTGCTAATTGCTGGAGTTTATGCCATAAGTCACTTTTGGTGCCATTGGCACCTGCAATTATGTCATGGCAAAAGACAGACAATCCAGCTGAGAACCAGGCACTGTTTCCAGAGTGATAAACCAGTATAACCAGTGCTTGTGTGTAGCATGCTTTTCAAACACTTGTGGACCTGACAGCAAGCATATGTGCAATTGCCATCGATGACTGATAACAACCCAAGTTCCTCAAAGAAGCCTGGCCCTCCCTCCCCGGCATATATAGATGGTTAGGGCAAACAGTCACTGTTTGACTATATGGCTAAACTATCTCACTCTTGCCAGTCAAGCCAGCAGCACTTTAGACCTAGATTCCTGGAGGTATTACATTAACACAAGGTCTTTCACCTCTCCTGCTGTGATCTCTCAACAACCCAGAAAGAATGTTTTATTGGCCTTCACAACCTAATGTCCACTTGATGCAATTTCACCTGGACTCACTAATAAATAATAATAATAATAATAAAATATTTATTTGGCATTTACTGTGTAGATACCATAGTGAAAAACTCATACTATTAATCTCAGACAAAAATATTCTAAGAAAAAGATAGAATATAAATAAGAAAACAAATGAGTAAATAACAGGGATATGGGCCCTGAGAAAAATATGCAGGATGTAGGGACAATTCTACCTGTCTTAGATTGGTTGACCAATAAAGTCTTTTATAGGGAGTTATAGAGACATTTCAGAAGAGACCAGAAAAATAAGAAGCTGAGATGCAGGTATAACAGCAGACAGGAGGCGTGCAGGGGTTCGCATGGCTGGAGAAGCAATGGGGAATTCCACTGTGGGGAAGGGTGGTTGGAATTGAAGCCAAATAATAGGGTGGATGATTTCATTTAGGCTTCTGTGGGTCAAGTAAAGGAGCCTCAATTTTATCATAAATGTAAGAAGAAACTTGTGGAGACATATAAAAAGATGAGTGCAATGAGAAGTGGAGTTTTTAAGACTTCTCTGAAAACTGTTGAGAATAGGTGCATATCCACGTGGAACCTGGTAAGGGGGTCAGGAAGCTCTTGCAGATGAGGGATGATAGACATGTCAGAAATCATTCAGAAAGTGGTATTGCCAGAACTCAGTAGTGGACTATCACAGGGGATGATGGAAAGGGAGGTTGAGAATGACTTCTAAATCTGACCTGAGCAACTGCAAGAATGATAATGCTGTTTACTGAATTTGGAACGTGTACATTAGAGTGAATTACATCCACTAGTTATTTATTACATGAATTTTCCCCTTAAGGAAAAACTCAGGGCTAAAGATTTATTCTTTGGAGTCAATAGCAATGATTCCAGATGGTATTTATAGCGTCGAGGCTGAGTGAAATCACTAGTGAGTGAAGAAAGTCAGAGAAGAAACCCAAGAACTGAGCACAGGAACAGTCTGCCCTTTAGTGAATCAGACTAATAGGAAAGTCTAGAAAAGGACTAAAAAGTTGCAGCCAGGAAGAAAACCAACAGAGCTGGGCAACGCCTGTGGCTCTGTGAGTAGGGCTCTGGCCCCAGATACCGAGGGTGGTGGGTTTGAACTTGGCCCTGGCCACACTACAAAAAAAAAGAAAGAAAACCAACAGTATAATCTTATAAAAGCCAATCTAAAATACAAAATGACATTAAAGAAAAACATATTTCAGGAAGTAGGCTGGGCATGGTGCCTTGTTACCTTGTTACCTGCAGTTCCGGGTATTTGGGAGGCTGAGACAGAAGGACTACGTTAGTCCAGATGTTTAAGACACCTGTGAGCTACGATAATGCCACTGCACTTCAGCCAGTATGACAAAGTAAGATCTCTCTGAAATTAAAAATTAATTAATTTATTTAATTAACTTAATAATAAATAGAAGTGAATAATAAACTGCATATGTATCATGTAAGGGAAGAAACACAGATGGAATTTTGCAATTATATTAAAGACATTTTATTAAACTTGTGGAGAAAACTATCGAATTCACTGAACTTAAGAAAAATCAAAAGAAAATAAATTGATAGAGGCAGTGTACAAAATTACTTTTTGGAGTTTTGCTAAAAAGAGGGGAGAAGAACAATGAACAGGAGCTGAAGAGAATTCAGACAAATGGGTTCAGGAAAGTTCTGTGGCTTTGTTTTTCTGTAATGGCATATTCAAGCATATTTGCATATTGATAAAAAATGTCCAGGAGGACAGAAAAATGTGAGAAAAATGCATAAGAAAATCCTCGAGTAGACAAGAGGAAAATTTATTTAGAGCACAAGTGGCTAGAGGTTGAAACAGAACATTTCGTCCATTGTAACAAAGGTAAAGGAAGGTAAAGTTGAAGTGGACAGGAAAAGGTAAAGTATCTCTCTTCTGGTTACTACTATTTTATCATTGAAATAGAAAGGGAAGCTATCATCTAACAGTGGAAAGAATTGAAAGAACTGATGCAGAAAGTTAAAGAAAAGAAAGGTACAAAATAGCTCTAGGGTTTAAGAGTAAATGATGGCAGAATTGCTAAGCAGGCTTAGTGTGGCTGCAGATTTGTTGTCATGAATGAAAATGAGATCACACAGCATAGGTAAGGGAATATGCACCATGTGTGTTTTGCAACTTTAAACAGTCAGATAAAGACAAGAATGGTATTTAAAGACTAAATAGAAGAATCCTTTCTAAATATTCATGTTAAATAGTTTGTTAAATATTTCAAGTAATACTCCTGGGAAAAGGCAGGGTGTAGGTAAAGAGCTTATTAAATATGGGTTTGTATTTGCTAGAAAGGTATGACTAAGCTGGAGATCCACAAAGCTTTCAAACATGGGTCAAAGGTATAATGTTAGTAAAAGAATCTGTCATCTAACCAGAAGAAAGGAAATAGGAGATGAAGAAATAATAAATAATGAAAAAATGTGGTAAAAATATCAATCAATTCTTAGAACATGATTGTGGTAGCTTATTGGCAAATATGACCAGAAAAATTATTTCTAAATATGTATACACAACCATTTTCAATATGACTCTTCACTGTAAATGTAACAAGTAGAATCTATTTTGTCATTCCTTGAGTTTGAGTCATCCTTATGACTACCATTGACCACCAAAATATAGCAGAAGTGATGCTGTGTGATTTTTGCGCCTGCACCTCAAAGTGTCTCATTGCTTCTTCATTTGCTTTCTTAAAACACTGTGTCTCCCATGTAGCAATGACCAGGATAGCTACCTAGGAGATGAGAGATCATATGTACAGAAAGAACGAGCCATCAGCAAGAATTAACCATCAGACACTTGCCAACACATAAACTCTAGAGCTAATAAATTGCTATTGTTTGAAGCTATTACATCTTTGAGTGGTCTGTCATATAGAAATAGACAACTAATACAGGGATATAAGAGTACATGATCTTGAAAAGTAAAGTGTAATGGGCTGTGTTAATTGCTGCTCCAATTCACTTATAGTCCCATCTAAATATCACATCACATGAAGACTAAACTGTAACGTTTTCAATTTAGTTTGTATGAAATAAAAAGGAAGAAAAAGAAGAAAATATAGTTTATATATAGAATACAAATACTCAGATTAAAGGTTGATGCTTATTAGTTTATTGTGTAAATATTCCAGAGAATTCGGAAGAAACCATTACATATCATGGTCCTTACATATATTAATGCTGACAGACATTCACACACAGAGGCCACTCTGTTCTCCTAAACTCCAGCATCAGTTCAGTCCTCACTTGCACAAAATATAACACAAGTAAAGGTTTGCTCAATGGTGTGCAGATTGTTTGGAACCCATTTCCCCTTGGAATGGAACTTAGCCCACTTACAAGCTCAAGTACATGCATAAAACTATGCCAAAGCCTCATATTTAAATGTGTTTATGAGGACTACTTCTGATACTAATTTCTGCATCAGATCCAGTAAGCAGACAGAAACCACACCATTTATTTGAAGAGAGAAATGTAATTTAATTAATTATTAACTAGTTATCTAAAAGTGTCAGAAGCGACCTCGACAGGGTCAGAGTTGTAGCAATGGCAGGGAATGGCTAACACCCTCCTGGAGATGAAAAAATACTTGGAAGGTACTAAAATATTCAAAATTTATAGGAAAAGTCCATAAAAAGCTGGGACCAAAACCTCTGAAGAAGAGTTCCTACACAGCCCATGTTTTCAAGCATGGGCATCTTAGAAGCCTGAAATCCTGACTTCTACAAATAGGACACCAAATTAGTGTTGGTGTCTCTGGGAGTAAGTTGCAGTAAAGCTAATCATGCACAAATTGGAAAATGGCAAGCCAGATATAGCTAATGGTTTAGGAAGAAATTGTTCCTGGTTGTGTAGACACTTTACTGGAGGGACTCAGGGATTACAAACAGATAAGAAGCCCACAGGACAGCACAGAAACACACAGTAGCAAGCCCCTCCTCCCCCTGCGGCTTGCAGTCTTTTTTTAATGCACCTTTTTAAAGGGGTCAATGGTTGAGCCATCCAACAGAGCAAAAATGGGTTGTACAGATTTCCAATTTCAGTATCACTAAACAAAGTACAGAAAAAAGCATTTAGAGATAAAAATAATAACTTTATGAACTACATACAGCCAAGGGAAGAAACAGTAAAGAAAGAAATTAAAGTGAAAAAGACAAACCTAAGGGTCAAACATTAGTGGTATAACCCCATCACTTTTTGCTGGTTGACTGTAATCCTGCACCCAAAGACACAGCAATGAAAACAACAGCAACAACAGAAAAAAATTCTAACAAGAGCTTCAGACCGGCTGAATTAAGTTGGTTTCAGATTGCTACCACCCAAAGTAGTAATAGGAAGCAAATAGAAACTGTGTCCTATTAAAATAATATAATCCCCAGCTACTTAGGAGGTTGAGGCAAGAGTATCGCTTGAGCTCAAGACTTTGAGGTTGCTGTGAGCTACGAAACTACAGCACTCTATTAAGGGCGACATAGTCAGACTCTGTCTCAAAAAAATTAATAATAATATTATAATCATAAGTATATAATTACCACAGATAAATTTAAATAATTTTTTTCACATCATAAATACCAAAATATGGCTGAAGAATATAGAGGTAGAAACTACTATAAATCAAGATTAAAAAGATGAATGATATAATTTTTGAAAATGATACATAGGATATAATTTTGTCAAATGACATAAGTACTATAAAAAATAAAATGTAAGAGTGTTTAACATCATTAGCTATCAAAGGAATACAAATTGAAATTTCACTTTGATTCTACTATATATCCAAAAAAATGAATAAAAGTCTAGACTAAAGAAAGTAAGTAATGGTGAGTACATAAAGCAACTGTATTTCTTATTTATCATTGGTAAAAATGTAAAATCCTGCAACCTCTTCTGAACAGTCTCTGGAAATTTCTTACAACCCAAATCATATGATTCCAAGTCTATGAGTTTCCTGGGGAAAAAAAAGAAAGGAAAGGAGAAGGAAAAGGAAAAGGAAGGAAAGGAAATATGTGTCCAGAGAAATACTTAAGACAAATATCATAGCAATTCTATGTATCACTTATTAAAAAAAGTGATAATATCTCAAGGTGTGTATAAATAGGAGAACAGATAATCTATGCTATTTCATACAGTGAAACACTGCTTAATAATGAAAAGGAATACATCACTCATATGTGTGAAAATATAGATGAAACTCAAAGACTGATATATTTTAAACTAAATTTATTAGGAATTATATTAAATATTAATGGCTAGAATATACAAAGAAAAGAAATCATTATCGTAAAAAAATGTATAAATTGTTTAGAAATGAATTCGACATCATGTTAAATATAAAAGTAGGAAAATGTATGGGAAGAAATATCCAAGCAAAGTTCACATAGCTACGCTGATGCTAAATACGGTATATTTGAAGGAAAAAACATTTCTTTGGGTGAAAATTAATATTTTATAATAATAAAATATCAATGTGGTGTAATAAAATGCATTACTCACATGTAGTAAGCACTGAAATGATACTTGCTTATTGGTCAGGAAACAGATAATTTCAGTTTGGTAGGAGGGATCACTTCAACAGATACATGGTACAAGATGGTTACTATAGCTAATAAGAATGTATTTTATTCTTGAAATTATATTCTTAAATATAAAACTATAGTTAATAGCCTATCAAAGAGAAAGATAAGCTCATAATCCCACATTTCTCTCAGTTAACCGAAATTATACCTGACCACACAATAGTCAATGAGGTCCTAGAAACTGAACATCACTGATTATCCGGATTAGGAAGATACACAGAATATTTCAACCATTCCATGTTTTCCTAATAGACATGTAATATTTACCAAAATGTCTGGGCCATTAAAGACAATCTTAACAAATTTTGTATGATTTAAGTTGTGTAGAGTATGTTCACTGACCTCAGAGAAATTAAGCTAGGAATCGGTAACAAAAAGAGAACTAGAAATTCAAAATTAAGCAATACACTTCCAATAATGTAAACCTAAAAAGTGTTCAAAATCAATCATTTCAAAAATACAAATTATATTTGTAATAAGATACCACCTCCCCTCATCAGAATTGCTAAAATTAAAGATTAATGACCATATTAAATTTGATGAAGATTGATAGCAACTGAAATTCCCATGCAGACTTTTGAGAGTGTGAATTTGAGTGACAAACGTCAGGATCGGAGTTACCTTATGTATGAGGAGGGGGAATTAGAGGAGAAGGTTAGGACTGGAAGCATGAAGTGAACTGATGCTAGATATAGTACATTTTCTGATTGGAGTGATCGTTTCATGGCCTTGTTCACTATGAAACCTAATGACAGTCTTTATGCACCTATGTTTGCCTATGTTATAATTCCAAAGTTGCCTTTAAAAAAAAAAATCAAGTTCAGGAGAAAAGGGCTGCAAATATAGAACTAAAGAGGAGGTATACTGCTCTCCAGCCAGTCTTCACCTGTGGAAACTACACCATCAGAAAGTCACTGAACAACACCGGCATAATCAAGATTGCAGAAATGATCAGTAGATCACAAAAGCCAGTGAGCAAGGATATAGAGCATAGTCTAGGACTTTTTCACCTTGAGATTAATGGTGAGGGCCATGGGTATAAGAGACAGGTGGCAACACAGTTCTCCAAATTATCAAACAGGACTGATTCTTTCAGCAATGAACAGGTTGAACTTTGACCATAGAGTATGTCAAAAAAGCGGGCGAGCGGGCTGCAGTATTAAACGTTGTATGTTGTATTTGGCATTACACCACTATTATCTCCCTGGTGTCTAAATTCTTGATGATAGTTATTTTTCCATAAATGTTTGTTCACTTAAGTTGTGTCTTTAATAAAAATATTAGTTCTTACTGGAATTTCTAGGGTTCTTGGTAGTTGAAAAGGAAGACAACTAGAAAGAATAAAGTTGAGGTAAACAGTCAATTTTCTTTCTTGCTGGCAAAAAGTCTAAAAAAATATTTAATTATTTTACAATTTTCTACTTTTTGGATTATAAATATATACACTTATGCAGTGATTAGAAGCATTATTTCATCTGTTTTTAAAAAACTAAAAATGTTATTCTCTGTAATCTTAGAGACAATTTGTTTTCATTCAAACTCATTTGTGAAATCTTTTGTAATTGCCTATCTTTGTCCTAGTGCTTCTATAAGCTGAATTATTTTTAATTTCTATTTTTTTTTTTAAGAGGCAAGGTCTTGCTCTCTCACCCAGGCTGGAGTGCAGTGGCACAAACATAGCTCACTGCAACCTCTAACTCCTAGGTTCAAGCAAACCTCCTGCCTCAGTCTCCCTACCAGCTGAGACTATCCCATGATATCTGGCTAATTTTTTTTTTTTTCATTTTTTGTAGAGACAATGTTTTGCTATGTTGCCCAAGCTGGATTTGAACTCCTGGCCTCAGCCAATTCTCCCAACTTTGCTTCCCAAAGATCTGGAATTGTAAGCGTGAGCCACCGTACCCAACCTAGGCTGATATTTTTAAAGACTTGCCTGTCATTCTGATTTCATCAGCACCAAAGCTCTTCAGTCCTGTGCTTTCTTAATAGTAACAATTCTCTGAGCTCTGTTTCCCAACAGTGGTGTTGTTTCCCTGGAAGTATCTGCTACTGCAAAGGCCTTCCCACGGTCTGCCCTCATAGCTACCAATGCCCACACGTGCTTCCAGAAGCTAACTCCATCCTTGCTGTCCTAAGTCAGATTTTGCCAGTCTGAGTTTCCTCGTTCCTCATCCTCCACTCCTCCTCACCTATTACAATCCCAATTGACCTCTTACTTTCTTAGTTTCCTCTAGAAACATAAATGGTGCCTTATTTTTTAACCATTTTCGCAACTTTCCTTTCATTAAATTTAGTTATATGCATGATCACCTGCCGGTCTACATTTTAAGATCCTGAGGCCTCGACCTTGTTAATTTGGTATTTCCTACTGAATCAGAGAATTTTATAGGTTCTCTGTATAATTTGGTTTAATTTTGTTGGCTTAATCTGGCTGAACCTCTTATAATAATTCCAAACTTTTACATATTTTGGGTTACCCAGGAAAGTGAAATGCCGTTACAATATCTACATCTGCCATTGAACATCTCTATTCATTTTTTCCCCATTTCTTCACTTGACAATGTTCACAATTGGCCAGCAGCCCGATGACTGAGAGATCTTCTTTACCAACATATGGCTAAACTGAATGATTGCGCTGGACTTAAGTGTGCTCATTTAACTCTAATGAGGTCCACAGAGGTGACCATATGACTCATAACATGAAGTCATTTTTCCAATTAGCATTCTGACAAATGCATTAGGAAGAGAGCCCTTTCAATAGATTTCCCCAGCTGCTGAAAGATCAGGTGTCAGAAGATTTCCAGCTTTGTTCTGCTGCTCTGGTCAAATAACTTTTTACCCAGACTTTGGCTCTGGATGCAGCTGGTGGTGATCATATGTCATCTGAGTCTGAGCCCAGGTTTAAAACGGTCCTCGTTACAGCACTGTGACTGAAGAGATTTTAAGAAGGATCAGTTATAACTTTTGATTGAGTCATTAGCCTTTAAAAAATGAGATTATTTCCACATAGTATAATACAAAAATATGTTTTTAAGAACCACCCAATTCATAAAGTTTAGCCATTGGTATAAAACATGTATTTTCAAGCATAATAAAAAGGACTAGAGACACAGAGGTTATCCCAAAATAAGACCTAATTCTACTTCAACCTTTCACCACCTTTGTATTCAAAGCCAGAACATATGTTCTCATTTGTACAGTAAAAAGGAAAGGATTTCAAAATCATTGTCTCTTTTCCAATCCACTCAAACAGTACTGATTTATAGTTATTCTTTGGGCAAGGCTATGGGCTGCTCCCAGTTATGAAGGAGAATGGACTGAGGTTAATGGTCTCCATTCTTCAATGTTTAATGTTCAAGAATGTACATTAGCATCTTGGAGAAATCTGAATTATGTGCATTAAAAATGAAAGATAATTTCTTAGCTACATCTTTTTAAAAAATTAAGAAAGTCTAGATTATCTGCAATAGTTTGGATATCATCTTTCTTTTTTTTTGTTTTTTTTTGGCAGTTTTTGGCCCGGGGCCAGGTTTGAACCTCCACCTCTGCTATTTGGGGCTGGCACCCTACTCCTTTGAGCCACAGGTGCCACCCTGGATATCATCTCTCAAGAAATTAGAAATTGCTTTACTTTTATGAGACAATTAAAATTTACTTATTTTGTTTTATTTTATTTTTTTACTTATTTTATTTGGAATAGCAAATATAATTCCAATAGCAAAATGAGATTTTTTCTAATGATAGGGATCTTGGGTTGTGACTTAGAGATGGAAAATTAAACTTTACTAAGTATAAGAGATAATTTTATAAAGCATCTAGTATAGTGCCTTGCCATCAATACATACAATAACTGGGAGTACTATTTGTTACTACTAAAATAATAATTTCCTAGCTAAATTACAAGTACTTTACAAAAGAATAAGTCAACATCATTTTCTTCCCTCTTTTAGCTCATCAAATCTAAATTTTTATATCTTCTAGAAAACCTTTGCAAAGGTTTTACTATTTTATTATATGTTTATGTCATCGATGTCACATACCTTATATTTTTAGTTAATTTTAATTATATTTTTAAAATTCACTTATTTAAGTTTATTTAAATTGACTAATTGCATATATTTTTCACAATTAACATTATGTTTTGAAGTATATGCACACAGTGGAATGTCTATACGAAGCTAATTAACATATGTATTACCTCACATGGTTATCATTTTTGTGGTGACAACTCTTAAAATCTACTCCCTTAGCATTTTTTAAGGATACAACATATTATTGTTAAGTATAGACACCATGCTGTACAACAAGGTCTCTTGATTTTTCTCCTCCTATCTGAAATTTTCTATCCTTGGACCAGCATCTTCACAACTCCCAGCACTATCTACAGCTCTTCTGATGGCCACCATTCTACAGTCTACTTCTATAAGTTTAACTTTTTCAGATTCCACATATAAATGAGATCATTTAGTATTTATCTTTCTGAGCCTGGCTTATCTATTTATCCATTAATGGACTCTTAGAGTGAGTACATATCTTAGGTATTGTGAATAATGGCTGTGATGTACCAAGAAGAGCAGGTATCTCTTCAACATACTGACTTCATTTCCTTTGGTTATAGATTTAGTAGTGGGATTACTGGATCATATGGTAGTGCTATTTCTAATGTTTTGAAGAACTTCTACATTCAGTTGATTATCAGTAGCCTTTCATGTATAGCTGCTATACATTATAATAACATTCTCCCCAAAGCAAAATTTTTTGAAAATTAAGTTTACTAACATATTTATCATGTCACTCACAAAATCCATGGATCTTTCATAAGATTTTAGAGAAATTGTATAATGCTGAAATTTACCTTCTAAGATAGTAAATTAAAAAAATAATTATGCTAAATTTATTAGTTTAAAAGATAAGGATAAATAAAAATGTTGGGTAATTAACCAAATTTATAAAGATGCGATATTCAAAAACCAGAGAAATTTTACTTCCTTGGGTATAACTCAACAAGGAAATAGTTTCTAATATTCTTCTGCAAGATAATACTCACAACAAATTTAATCCCAAAACTGGTAATATCATGTAGACATTTGGTTTCCAAGAGTTGTTCTTATGTTTTATTTTAGTTTGTTACTAAGACTACATTTCAGAATACTTAATGCATTCTACTAGCAAGAGAGAGTAGCCTGCATCAGGTACTTTTAGGATTTACAGGAGAGTGCTATTGATACTTATTGTCACAATTATTCAATGAGTACAATACCCATGTGTAAAAAGGGGAATACAAATTAATCAATATATTTCTTATAAAATAATATATGTTTTCCAGAATGAAACATATATTGAAATTAGGACTGAAATTTAGGACTACTTCTCCTATAAACATCAAGATACTTGAACTGCTACCATTTTTCCTCTCCCATAAGAAAATTATTTGATTAATTATGGTATTTTAAAATCTGTTTGTCAATAATTTGAGTATGGTTGCTTATATCTCTGTTATACATAATAAAATGAGTAATTCTGCTGAGAATAGAAAAGTGGAAATGTAGTACGTAAGAAGCAAAAATAATTTGCTTTAATGAAAGTGTAAGGTAAAATGTGCTCTATGTTTCAAAACATCTTTCAGTATAAGCTTCATATTATTCTAAAAACCAAAAGTGTGGTTGTTATATTTCAATTTTTATTTAAGACAAATTACATCATTTTAATGAGCTACAGATTTTTCTTATGGCATCTAAACTATTAGGGTGGAAATTCACACCATGGTTTGAAAAAGAATTCTTGACTCAAGGATTAGGGTAGGTTTAAAGCAAGAAGTTTATTATATTTTTCAAGAATGGAAAGGGCATGGCACCAAAACGTGAAATATGTATTGGCCATGGATGTGAGGGGTTTGGGGTTTTTATTGGGGTTAAAAAGGGTAAAAAATGTAGTTATTACTGAAAAATAATGATAACAGGAAGTGGCTGTTAGATAATTGCAAAACTTCATCTCCCTGTCCCGATTACCCACTGAAAAGCTCAAACTTATGGCCCGCCCCCTATGGCCTTTCGAGCCAGAGTGGTAACACCTTATTGGCTGTTCTACCATCCTAACACCTCCCCTAACCGAGTCTATATAAGGTGCACTTGTCGATTTCTCTCCCTTCCCCGTGTGTCTGGTGTCTCTGTCTCTGTCTCTTTTATTCTCTCCCCCCTCCTCCTCTCGACCTTCTCTCCTCTCCTCTCTTCCCCATTTCTCTCTCTCTCTCCCCTCCTCCTTATTGCTGCTCTGCAGCTTCCCTGCCAATAAAGTCCTTTCGTACAAGCCTTGGTGTTCTGTGAGGTTTACAGAACCGGTCGATTGCCCCCCTTTCAGTGGCTATGTTTGTGTCTTTCTCTCTACTTAGCTGGCTTTATTGGACTTTTCAAAATGTGGTCTGTAAGATGAGGGGGAGGGTCACACTCCTGTCTGCTCAGTACTCTTCAAGTGCTGTAAACAAACTCTTTTCTTAATGTCAGATTAATATGAGGGTACAAATGATGAGGTTACAATGTTTGCATTTGTTAGGTAAAATCCCCGTTGTAGTTGTGCCCCACACCCAGGAGGTGTGCCATAGACCCTGACATTGTGACCATTAGTTGGGAGCACATTCAACCTCCCTCTGTTCACACCTTCTGCTTTCCACCTGTCCCTCCCCCCTTCTCTAACTTGAGTTTTTCTCTTGTATGGACATGTATTAGTTTGCCTTCTGGCTTTATTTTAGTATTGAGTACACTGGATACTTGCTTTCCCATTCTTGGGAAGCTTTACGAAGCAGAATGTTTAATCTAGATGGTGTGAAGCATAAAAAATATAAAATCTCCATTTTTTTCTTATGGCTGAATAGTACACTCCATGGTAAACATATACCACAGTTTATTAACCCATTCATGGTTTGATGGGCACTTGGAGTTATTTCCATATGTTGGCAATTATGAACTGAGCTCCAATAAACAATCTAGTGTAAATGTCCTTGTGATAAAATGACTTTTTTTTCTTCTGAGTAGATGCCCAGTGATGGGATTGTGGGATCAAATAGAAGGTCTATTTTGAGTTCTTTGTGAATTCTCCATACTTCTTTCCAAAGAGGCTGTATTAGTTTGAAGTCCTTCCAACAGTATAAAAATGTTTCCTTCTCTCCTCTAAAACAAACTCTCAAAGACAACAAGTTAAACCACGCAGAGGGCTAAGCAAAAGAGGGGCAGTTGTGTGTTGTGATTTTTTTCTTCTGCTTTTTTCCGTTAGTTTTTTAGTAATGTCATTCTTTCATAAGCTGTATTCACATGCAACAAAATACTGTAACTATGATGCTATATTGAAAATATTGATACATTTTCTGTCAATAATAACAGCTACATAGGGATGTGCAAACTATGGCACACTGCATCTAGCCCATGACTACTTTTGCAAAAGTAGCTGCACTGGAATATAGCCATGTCCATTCTTTTTTTATGTCATATTATGTATGGCTCCTGTCTTGCTACAAAGACAAAATTAAGTAGTTAGAACAGAGAACAGATGGTCCACAAAGTCAAAGATACTTTTTCACTTTTCATAGAAAAAGTTTGTTGATTTCCTGAAATGCATCTTTAATTTCTCTAATACATTCAATACACTATTTTAATCTTATTGAAGTTAATTAGACCTAATTATTAAAGGATTATGGTTACAAATATCAAAAGCCTTAAGTCAAGTTTTGTAGGCAAACATACAAACAGCTGATTTATTCCGCCATCTAAATCAAGTTGGAAAATTTAATACTGGAAAAGTTAAAATGAAAAAACATTGTCTACTCTGATTTGTATTTGGAGAGACAACTTCTAAATACCTTCCTATACTAAAGATAATATTGTATTATAAATTTAGAAGTCTTTCACATACTGTGTAGTTTTCTTCAAGTTACTTCATTCCAGATAGTTATGCATCTATTTTTGCATTACTATTTACTTTTTGAGAATGCTGTATTTTAAACAAATTTTTGCTCCTATAAACACATGTTGCTTCAAAAATCATACCAATAAATTAAGTTAAATGGTTTTGATGTGGGAATGTTTCAGAAGGTGAGGAAAATACTTGGATAAAGACTTAGTACCTAGAGAGAGCACACTAAAGCAGTCAGGGTGCGTGTTTCTCTGTGACCTGAAATAGACACACGGGAATTCTCTCTTCTTAGTATTTAAGAGAACACTCTATGTAGCTTTCTTTTTACCAAGGCATATGGAGAACAAAATATAATCTCAGACCTCTGAGCATCAATCACCTGAAACATTCCTTAGAATGAAGCTACCAGTTATCTAGACAATATTTGAAATAGTATAAAAAAGGTCCTCTGGGAAAGCATTGCTTTGGGCTTTTCAATCTTTATGAAAATGGAGGAAAAGTATCTTTTTCAAAGTAAAGCAATTAGATTTTCAGAGTAGCAGTCAGGAGAACTCAATTTGGCTTTTAAACAAAAGACAGGTATACTTGTAATTCTGCCTAGGAGTGGGGTCTCATTACCTGAGAGAAGATGAAACTAATGGAGTTGCTGTTTTATGGCTGAACCTTACTCTTCCATGCAGTAGAGTCAGAGTTCCTAGGCTCAGACTGTCTTCTATCCAGCAGCCCCTTAATCGTCTAGTAAAACACATTAGTTACAAAAATTTTACACTTTTATGCCTACATCCTTGAATTGCATTTACTAAGCTTGTATTAATGGGGGGGAAGCAACTCTATAAAATAATTTTAAAGAGGTTCATTTGAGCCTACCTAAGTAGTCATGGCCCTCTAACCCAAGGATCTTTGCATAAGTGTCCCCATGTAAGTTGGGTTGCAGTTCAGTTTTATACATTTTATGGATATATTGATTACAGTTAAAATCATAAATCAGTGCATAGAAGGCACACAAAAACTTTCATGAACTTCTTGTTAAATTTGAATTAGAGTAACCAGCAAATCTTTGTATTTCTTGTTAAACTTGGCAAAAGTAGAAGTGAAACCACGGAAATGTTAGTCCATGTTTATGGGGATAGTGCCATGAAGAAAATGGCAGTATGCAAAATGGATAAAATATTTGTTTCTGAGGGAAGAGAAAGCATTACTGATCTTAAAGAGAGGTAAGTATGGCCAGAAACAAGCAGAACTGATGAAAACATTGCAAAGATTCATCAGATTATGCTTTAAAATTATCCACAGACTTTGAGAGTATAGCAGACCAAGTAAACAACAATAGAGAAAAAGGAAAATATTAACTGAAAATCTTGGTATAAGAAAGATATGTGCACAAATGGTTCTATAATAGCTCATTGATGAACAAAAGCAAAGGAGAGCTGAAGTTTGCCAAGACCTTTTTGTAGAGGCAAGATGATGTTTTTCGGCCGTGTGATCTCTGGTGATGAACATGGGTCTACCAATATGACCTAAAAACAAAGTGTCAAAGTGCTCAAAAGAAGTCAGCCAATTCTCCATGACCAAAAAGGTTTTGGCAGTCCAAAATAAAGAGTGAAAACAATGTTGGTTAACATTTTTTTGATATCAGAGGGATTGTTCATTATGAATTTGTATCAGCTGGACAAACAATTAACTAAGTTTATTGTTTGGAAGTACTGAAAATTCTGCATGAAAAAGGTAGATGAAAACAACATAAACTTTTTGTTAGCAACTCAAGGCTCTTGTATTACAACAATGCACCAGCTCACACAGCATTGTCTGTGAGAGAGCTTTCAGACATTAAACAAATAAGTGTATTGGAACATTCTCCCTATTCAGGTGATCTGAATACCACTGGCTATTTTTCTTTACCCAGAGATAAAGGAAAACATTTGGATAATATTCAGGACATCAAGTGCAAAACAATGGCAGTTCTGATGGCCATTCCAGAAAGAATTACAAAATTGCTTTGAGGCATGCATTAGTGCTGGTGTCACTTGTGCTTCCCAAGGTGAGTACTTTGAAGGTGACAATAGCAATATTCAGCAATGAAGTTTGTAGCACTTTTTCTAGGATGAGTTTGCAAACTTCATTGTGAGACCCTTTTACATTTATGATAACACTTTTAGAAGCTAATATATGCAAAGCATGGCAGAAATAATGAATAGTGATATGGCAGATACAGTGAATAATGAAGGAATTTTCTTAAAAACTCATTCTGTATGTGAAAAGTTTGCGAGAACTAGGAATATTTAGCCTCATCCCCCAAATACTTAGAGGAGATGAAAAAGTTGTTTTTAGATACCTAAAGGAATGTCATTAATAAAAGAGATTGAAGTTGTTTTTAGGACTCCAAATGAAAGATAAGATTCATTGCATAAATGTTTCAAGTATACTAATTATTTTTCAGAATAAGACAATACATTTATGTGCTTATAACTAAATAAGATGAGAGTAGGGACCAGCTGAGTTTCCTATCACCAAAGCCATCCCAGCAAAAAGATGTGGCCTGACCAGTAACTATACTGGAGATTACAGTGTGGGCTTGGTGGCTGACTTAGATGGATTTCAAAATGATTTAGATTTACCAGGTTATCTCACAAGTTAGTCTTCAATCAGATGCACAGGTGTTCAAAATAAACAATACAAATGTTAAATATAAATCTCAAGACTTAAATTGGTAATGTTGTATACTAATTTGTGGAAACTAGATGAAAAAGGAATAAACAAAGACTGGACTCAATGTCTTTACATGAACTAGTTCAACTCAAAAATATAAATTGCACATTGCAATGTTACAGAGTAAACTGGATGATAGGGATTTATTTATTTTCACTAATAGTATAGTACACGCACAGAGTAACAGCTTTCCCTCAGACATACATGGTAACTTTTACAACACTTTATGATAAATAATGCTTTAACATAAAAAAAAAAAATCTGGCTCCAGAAATTTAAAACAATAAATGTGCTTTATTAGCCACAAAGCATTTAACTCCTTTATATATCATGTAGAAATAAGT
The DNA here is from genome assembly GCA_963573935.1 of Arctocebus calabarensis. Classification (NCBI taxonomy): domain Eukaryota; kingdom Metazoa; phylum Chordata; class Mammalia; order Primates; family Lorisidae; genus Arctocebus; species Arctocebus calabarensis. The sequence goes on from CAUYON010031763.1 coordinate 52,660, forward strand.
ACCTCTATTAGATATAATAGCAAAAGTTCAACAGAAAATAATTTTAATAGAGCAGTTGATTAGAGCAACAAACATCTGGGCTGCTCAGGAGGTTACTAAGTGAATGCAAGGGAAGGTTAGATTCTTTCCTTTTGTTCAACATGTGGTGTAGACACTTCCTCCCCATCACCTCAGGCCCATCCACAGCATTACATTAGACGAGACATTGAGACTAGAATTATTGAGTGGTTTTGTGTTTGAGATTCTGGTCGTATCACTAAATGCTTTTTAATGAATACCTTAATGCACTTTTTAATCTATAGTTTTGCTACTTTTTTAACTCCAGAGATTAAAATTTAAGAAAGAAATAGTACAATTATTTTAACTGCCAGACTTTACTTTTAATGACCTTATTTATCTGTTAATATTCTAAAATAATTATTCTTGGCTTACTGTTATGACAATATTTCTGGAGTCAACATTCCTATAAAAGGATGACTTATTAGAGGAAGTAATAGCATACAAATATACTTGTGCATTAAAGCAGGTATGAATTTTGAAATGGGTTTTACTTATGTCAGAAATACAATGCAAATGTAAATATTCCCCTGTGTAAAATAATAGCAAATGAAAGGAAATAAACAGAAACTACTGATTCAACTGATTGCAATCAATGCTGGTAAGGATGTAGAACGGTTTAAAAATTTTCAGGAAGGTTACATAATACCGATCCATTCTATAAGATGACCAAAAAAAAAAAATACTAATCTAGTGTTTTAGATTATTTAATATGTTTTCAATAGATCTACATGCTGCTGGGTCTTTATTTATATCCTATAATTAATGCCTTCTTTACAGGCATATTACTTATCTGATAGTGAACATTTAGAACAATTGCAAAATAATGTTTAAAATTTCTTCTTTTAAGAAAATTACATTCTGTTTTATTTCTATAGCCCTCCTCTCACTTATTAACCACTCGAGTCGGCATCTAAAAATCAGTAGAATAATATGCTTTTGACAAATTAAGTTAATAGACTATCATGTTCTTTTAAAAAATTCTCCTATCTATGTACATTTTTTGCAATTATAGTATTAATAAGAAAAGATAATACATTTTGGTTTATATAATTATTATTGATTTGCCTTTACTTTTTAAATATACCCTCAGAATAACACAGTGCTCTGGAGTTATTACTTTACCAGGTTTATAGTCATTTTTGCAAAGCAATTTTGATCTCGATCTTGATTTTCAAATACAGTGGATTGATAATCAATACAAAAATCCTATCTGAATTGTTTTGACCTATATGTGTATATATCTATATCATACATATTGGTTTAAGCATTTGTCCTGATAACACATTCTCAAAGATCATATTCTGAAGGCCGGAATTCATTTTTTAAAACTGTAAATTGAAAAGTAAAGTTTTCTGATATTTTTATGAGGTGTACAACATTATAGTGAATTAGAAATACTACTTGCACCTTGCTTCAGAATTCCCTACTTGTGTGCATATCCCAAGTATTAATGCCACATATACTAAAAGATGATTTAAAAAAAATGGTTTTGTTATCTGGCAAGTCCCAGCAGATGTGTTTCAGCAAATGTGACCAAATTAAACCAGAAGAATTTTTAAAGAGTTAATGATGATGTGGAAGGATAGGAAATTAATAATCTTTCCACCTTTAAAAATTCAACTGTACTTGTTTAGTATATGCATGTAGTTGACATTTAGGATTATCTATTTCTGAGTAATTCATTACATTTCTTACATGTTCCTAATCACAACATTACTTCTTGGGCTTCCATAACAATTTACCAAGCTTTAACCAAATAGATTTTGTGGGATAAATTTCTAAAATACTACTACATGTGTTTTCACTTATGTTTTTTGTTCACCCCTTAAAATTCAGCTTATGTCTGTGTGATGGCATCCTGCCAAATGGGCAAAAATTTGATCTTGACTCCACTCGCTAAGCCTGTGACCCTCTCCTGGGGCTGCACTGACTATGGGAAAGGGAGATCTTTCTTTGCTAAAAGACAGTGTCATGTTGTCAAGAATCATACCTAGGTAAGTCCACCCAGATAACACGTGGTTTCTGTTGCTTACATCCAGAGACAGTGTCTTTTTCTGCATCCCCCAAGTGTGAAGTATAGATCATGATTATCACAGATTTCTCCAGTGATTCAGCAGAGTGCATTGCCAAAGGAAAAGAAGGAAGGAATGCAGAAACCCAGAGAGAAGGAAGAAGTCAAATTATTTGATTTGGATTCAAAAACAATCTTTGAAATTCAAGAAAGATACTATAGCTTTGATAGGAAATGCTTTGATTTGACAAGAGCCTAGTTTTTTTTTCTTAGTTTCAAAAGGCTAAGACCTGAAAGATATAAAAAGATATTGAAAATAGAGTAGATGGAAAGCTGAACTAACCTAGAAAAGAAGTAAATGTCCTCAGTGTTAGCAGAGAAAAGACTATTTGAAAAGAAGAATAAAACTTAGACACCAGTAAGGCCCTGATAAGGGACCTCTACTTTTCCCTCTGCTCCAGGCTCGTTTCAGAGAAAGTGGAAATGGATATTTAGGATCCTAAAAAGAAGGTAACTTATTTTTTGACTTTCAAAACAAGACCAGGAAAATGACATACCTTGCAGAGTTTCTGGGCCTCAGAAGTTGTACAACAGCTATGCAGCTGACATGATGATGATATGCTTAATCATAAGTGGATTACAATACAACAGGATGCTTTCCTGCAGCTTCAAAACAACTTTCTATCCAAAACATTTTTGTGTGGTTCTGAGAGAGGAATCAAAGGAAACTGTGAGATTTGGTGATATGAGGAATTTTGATAGTCTGAAAGGCAGCCAGCCAGTGACCCCTAAAGACCTGGATACCAGACAGTTAGTGCAACTAGTTTGAGCCATTCTAAGACAATTCCTGCACTAGTCCCCAGAGTCTATGTTCGCCAGGAAAATTGTAGACAGAGAGAGTAGAGAGAAACTCATTTGACTGGGGAAATTCCACAACAATTAAAACAGCTTCCTCTACTTGGGCATGTTAGGCATTAAATTTAATTATAGATTTAAATAAAGAGAGTTGTACTTTTTGTACCCCCAAGGTAATTGCCCATGAAAATTCATACTCTACCAAAGGATACCAAAAAACACAGCAGAAGAGAATCTGTAGAGTTGTTTTTAAACAACTTTTAAAATATGATTGCATTTTCCAAAGTTCTGTTTACCTACAATTGTTTTGGGAGGACTTGGCTGTCATCACAGTTTATTCATTTTTATGATCACATCTTGAGGACTATTATCATTTTTCTGGAGACATTTTCGCATGCCAGGTGAGAAAAATGAATTCCAACAGATGAACTGACTTGCTCGATTTGTGACTGAGCGAGGCCATAATGTCAACCTCCAGATTTTGCTCCAGTAACGCTCTTTCCAGTTTCTATCACTCTCCCATGGAAAGTGGGGTGTCTATCTATATCCTACAGATGTGTGAGCAGCACATACATTTCTGCAAACTCACACATATTTATATCCATTGATCAATTTTAGAAATATTTCTTTACGGTGAAATATTGGTTGCAAAAATTATCCTAATCTTCAAAAAAAATCACACGTTCACAGCAAGTAGACCCAGATAAAGGAAACAAATTCAGTTACAGCAGTGTCCCAAAGTGTAAAATGAAACATGGCCTTAGGAATCGTCACTGCATATTTTTAAAAAATTCTTTTTTCTTGAATGTATTTGTGTAGTAAAATCATTTAATTATAATGTGTGAATGTGTATATAATGACATCTGTGAGAACACAAAATCTCTCAGAAATTTCACCTAAAGAGAGATTGTAAATAAAATGCAAAGGACTTTTATCCTGGGTGCGGAAAAAGCTGACTAAAATATTTACGTATTAATATCCCATTGCAAAGATCCCTGTTAGCTCATTGGCCTTAAATTATTCACTAAGTTCAATTCAATGGTTATTATTTTTGGCTTCTGCAGTCAGACCTTATAAATACATTTCTAAGGTCACACACTCTACTTTTCATCTAAATCTTTCTCCACCTTTACTCTTTTAAAAGAGAACATTAAATGAAATTAGCTGACATTCAACCTTAGTGAGTTAAATGCTTTTTGAACCACAAATGAAACTACAAAGACATTATGTTTTTATATGATTAAAGAGTAATACAGAAGCCAGGAAATAGGAGATTTTAGTATCAACTTTAATACATGTTATTTTTTAGATGGCAATTTCAATAGTACATCTCTTGTTTCAGAACAAAAATTATCATATCAAAATAGTGTTTCTAAACTGATTTTTCAGATTACTCAGTTATCTTAACTTGCTCATTTGTCTTTCTTTTTAGCATCTTTGCTCAATAGATACTTGTAAGATTTCTGTCCATGTGTCTTATCATCTATTGACTGATTTATGACAAGCAGTAGACTAAAATGTAGAAATCTCAGATCACTGTGGGGCTGGAAGGACCTTTGTGTTTTGTATCACTCAAATTTCACTCTGCTTTAAATCCAAACACAGAAAAAGATATATCTTGTCATAGTGGGGGGCGCAAGGACCTGCTGAGAATAGCCTAATTCAGATCAAAGAGTCAATGCAGAATTTAGAAATAAGTGTCCTTTTTGCCTACAAACTAGTTTGGGAATCTAAAAGATGAAACTAAACTCTTGACCTCTAATTGATCTTGGGAAGTCAGTTCCCATTTATGCTTCCGGTGGGTTACATGTGATGTCAAATAATCTCACATTGCCAACCACAAGTACCAGCGAACTGTATTTCATTGTACAGAGTGGGCAATATACTTTCCAGCTTTTGGTATTTGGGGCATTCTCTCTGAATCCAATGCATGTCACTTTTCTTTGCTTCTCCTTACCTCTAAATGTTCCTGCCTGATTTGATGTACCTTCTTTCATGTCTAACTTTGCAAGTCATATCTAATCATGAATTCATTTGATGAATATATGTGAATGTCATCTGGGTGGTAAACATCGTATCAATAATACTGCTAATGTTTTCCAAGTCTCAAACTGAGTCTCCCAGCTTCCAGAAATGTTTGTTTTTCTGCTTCAATACCATTTATCTTCAAAATAAGGATCTTTGCTTTGCCTCCTGCCAGACCTCACATTAACCTTCCCCAACTCACCCCGTATTTTCAACTCCCCATGGCCACTCTCTCAAACTTTCTCTTGGCTCATCATTCTCTTTTGCATTTTCTCTTAGTTCTCTAAGGAACATTAAGACTCTTGCTGCCAAAAGGATAGGCTGCTTTTTAAGGCAAAACATTAAAAGAACAAACACTTGCGAATGAGAAGAACCAAATCTTCAAAAAAGAATTCATTAGCACGTGCCTTGGGAAGCTTGAAGGGTAAGCCATGTCTACACAAAGTAATAGTGGTAGGTCATCTGGACAGCAAAATAAGATTTTGACTATTGGGAAAAATTATAGGTGATCACAGGGAACAAGATATTGTTCCCTATAGGAAAAAGGTGTGTTGTTTAAAAGAGAAATAGAGGTAAGATGGTGTGGAATCTATAAGTCTAAACATAGAATGAAAAAAAAAAAAGGAAGAACAGAGATGTTTATTCGACAAATAGGAAGTGCCTATGAAATGCTGGATAATGGGCTGAGTCCTGGAAATACAAAGTAAGCAGTGAGGGAATTTAACCTTAACTGGGGTGTAGGAAAATGCTTCTTTGAGCACTTGACCTTTACTAAAATTCTAAGTCAACACACAGAACCTTTGGAAAGCATTACAGTGGATGGAGCCATATTCACCATCAATAGATCTTTCACATCTTCATCCATAGTTTGGGGGAAATAGCCCTCACTAGTATCTAAGTGTATTTTGTCTGATTTCATAGTCACCAAACCACCACATAATTACTAAGTATCCTCCAAGGTATAACAAAACTGGAAATCATACAATTTAGACCCCAAACAAATGTGCTAGTTACAGGAATTATACACCTATACAGTCAGTTAACAAATTGACCAGATTGTCTTAAACATCAGAGCTTTTAATGACATTACTCAGGAAGGAACTGTAAATCTGGATTTAGAGACTATTTTCCAGGCAGAACATAAGAATTCCCTGAGCAGCCGGTGTGGCTCACACCCACATTCTCTCATTTAACTACTGAACTTGGTACCATAGGGATTGAGCACCCTTCTGAGAGACCACAAATCATGGAGGTGAACAGAGCAGACTCAGGTACCAGCCCACCTGAATTTCCAGGCTTACTTTATCATTTAAATGTTATACGTCCCTAAGCAAGTTATTAGATCTTTCTTTGCTTCTATTACATGACCTGGAACAATCAGTAAACTATTACCTATCTCCATGTCTTTTAACTCCACTTTGGTATGTCCCAACACATTGTTATTCTTGTATTTCTTCCCAGTTGCCTAAACTCATCTGTATTTTAACCTGTCCTTTCAGCTATTAGGTAATTACTATTTTCTTTCCTAAACATTTGAAATTATTCCTCTTCAAATCTATCTCGTCATTTTATATAGTATTATTTTGTTTGTTCATTTTTATAATTCATCTTTTATATTTTTACATACTTTCCTTAGATTTTTTTTTGTATGTGTCAATTTCAGCATAAGAAATCTCTGAGGGACAACTACTATTCCCTACCTTGTGATGGCTGTTTTTTTCAATAAACATATGTTTGATTGTTTTTTTACAGAAGATTTAGGTTCACAGCAAAATTGAACAGAAGTGCACAGATACTGCCTACCCCTCATTCCCTCTGCCCCTCACACAAGCACAGCCTCACCTATTACCAATGTCCCCTAACAGAAGGCTACATTTGTTACAATTGAAGAGCCTACATTAACACATCATTACCATCCATCAGGTACATTAGGGCTCATTCTGGGTGTTGTACACTCTACAGGTATGGACAGCCCTGTAAAGGCATGCCATCCATCGGGTACATTAGACTTCATTCTGGGTGTTGTACACTCTACAGGTATGGAGAGCCCTGTAAAGGCATGCCATCCATCGGGTACATTAGACTTCATTCTGGTGTTGTACGCTCTAAGGTGTAGACAGCCCTGTAAAGCATGCTTCCATCATGAACCGTGTCGTACACAGTACTCTCACTGCACCAAACCTCCTCTGTGCTCTACCTGTTCCTGCCTCCCTCCTCCCAACTCCTGGCAACCGCTGAACTTTTTGTTGATGTTTTAATGTAAGCCTTAATTTATTTTTTTAAATCCCTCAAAATTCTCAAGACAAATTGGAAATGCTTTCCTGAAGAGAGGATTTACATTTACTTCTATTAGGAACCAAAAGTATATTGACACCTCGGGAACATCCTGGCTGGCTTCAAGGGCCCTGGCTTGTGGCTGCCTCAGTTTGGTTCTTCCTTTTTGCATCTGGATCTAAGCTGACTCTCCATACCGTGGGGCTCATATGAGCTTTTCTCTCCAGCAGCACTGCTTTCAACTTCTGCTCACAGCTCCGTACCTATGTTCTAGTTTCAGCTCAGGATTTTGTTTCATGGAGATGTCCTTGGAGATTTGACTTTCTTCATGCCCAGAAGTTTTGCTGAACATGTATTTTATCATGATGATAATACATTTTGTTTAAAGATCTATTGAGAGCATTTAATCTTTTTTCAGTAGAGTCTAATCTGCTGTTTAATTTGTCTACTGCATTTCTTATTCCAATTATTATATTTTTTCATTTGGAGACGTGATACATGAATCTCTTTAAAAAAATCTGCTGGCCCATTTTTTAAGAATTGCTGTATTTTGTAATATTTTCAATGCCTCCTTTCAATTTCTTCACACATGTATAAAAAGATATTTATATTGTATTATGGATTTGATAACACAACTGTCTGCAAACTTTGTGAGTTTGGATGTGGATCTTGAACCATTATATATAAGAAATTGCAACATTTTTTTCTACCCAGATCCAGGTCTTAGAAGTACTGCCTCAGCAGAGTGCCCAAACAGATTGTTCAGAAGACCAAGTGATCTATTTTTCATCTCATTTGAATGGATCACTTGATGGTGGACATATAACACAAGACTAGCAATCATATTCTGTTTCTGAGAAAACAGAAATCTGGTTACACAGAAAATCTGGGAAATGTAGTTGTTCACTTATTAGTTTCCCACACAAGGAAAAACACACACACACAATTAAATTCAAGTGGAATGGAGGGGAAAAAAGCAAAAGGAGAGGGGAAGGAGGCAGGGGTTGGTTAGCTTTCACATAATGGGCTCAATGGAAGGGTGTACGGCACAAGGCCCTGAGTAAAGGGCTCATTATAATCTCAACTTTGCCTAACAAATGCAGACAATTTAACCTAGTCATTTGTATCCTCATTTTAATCTGAAATAAAAAGAAATAATAAAAATAAAGGAAGTCTAGAAAATGCAAGAAAGAGAATAGGAATATTCAGGAATGAGCTATTTTTAAACTAAATTAATATCTATTTTATTTCTTCACTGCCATTTTCTCGACTACTTATATTATTTAAAACAAGAAAAGAGTTTAGGCTCAGCACCTGTGGTTCAACGGGCTAAGGCGCCAGCCATGTACACCTGAGCTGGCAGGTTTGAATCCAGCCCGGGCCTGCCAAACAACAATGACAGCTGCAACCAAAAAAAGTCCGGGCATTGCGGCGGGCACCTGTAGTCCCAGCGACTTGGGAGGTGGAGGCAAGAGATTCACTTGAGTCCAGGAATTAGAGGTTGCTGTGAGCTGTGATGCCACGCACTCTATCCAGGTGACAGCTTGAGGGGCTCTGTCTCAAAAAGAAAGAAAGAAAGAAAGAAAGAAAGAAAGAAAGAAAGAAAGAAAGAAAGAAAGAAAGAAAGAAAGAAAGAAAGAAGGGAGGGAGG
>CAUYON010031764.1:0-42069 GCA_963573935.1 Arctocebus calabarensis
GTCAGGAGAAAGGGGTGGCGGAGGTGTTAAAAATGCCCATGAGGGGCGACGCCTGTGGCTCAATGAGTAGGGCACTGGCCCCATATACTGAAGGTGGCGGGTTCAAACCCAGCCTCGGCAGAACTGCAAAACAGAAAAATAGCTGGGCATTGTGGCCGGTGCCTGTAGTCCCAGCTACTCGGGAGGCTGAGGCAGGAGAATCGCCTAGGCCCAGGAGTTGGAGGTTGCTGTGAGCAGTGTGACGCCACGGCACTCTACTGAGGGTGATAAAGTGAGACTCTGTCTCTAAAAAAAAAAAAAAAATGCCCATGAGCATCAGAGTGCCTCTGTGGCACCACTGTGGGTGACAGGGCTAGATCTCCCCGGGACTATCAGGAGAGGCCTATCTCGGGAGGCCAAGTCAAACAATGGGGCGCAGGACTGTCGGTGGAAGGTGAATGAGGAAAGCAGATCTCTGCCAGTCCCACATGCCCACTGGAGGGTGAGGGCAAGCAAGGGACAGAAGTGAGAGGCAGGATTTTCCCGGCAGGGCACCCAGGGTTACACCTGCAGGAAGCTGCCAGAAGCTGCTTATAACCGGGCTGTGCAACGGCCACAGGCTGCGAGGATTTGCAGTGGTTCACAAGGTATCCGATCTGTTCACTCAACAAATACTTACTAAGTACCTGCTCTGTTGCTCCAGACAGGAGGGGGACACAGCAGAGAACAAGGCAGGCAAGATCCTTGCTCCTTCCTCCACTGTCATGAAGGCAATGACAAGCAGTAACCAAATAAAAAAGGGAATTTGAAACAGGGATAAAGTACTTAGAAGATGATGAAATAGACTAATGGGGTAAGGCAGAAGGCCTCCTTTAGTTACAAGGACAAGGAACAGCCTCTCTGAGGAAGTCAGGTTTGAGTTGAATTATGAGAAGGCGCCAGCCACGAATGCCAGGGGCAAGTACAGAGAGCCTGAGGCACAAAATGGCTGGTGAGTTCTAGGGACAGCAGAGAGGCCAGCCTGGGAGAACACAGTGACCTGGAGGGCTGCAGGGAGCTGCACGGGAGGCCAGCTGACAGCGTAGCATGAGGGAGACAGGAAGAAGGACAGGCAGGGGCCAGGTCCTGGAGGACCTCAGAGGAAGCCAAGGTGAAGAGCCTGGGTTTTACTGAGTGCGCTGAGACAGCAGCGGAACATTTTTAAGCAGGGGAATTACATGATCTGGTTGCAGTGTGAAGAAGTAGAGCAAGACTAGAACTAGGAAAATTGGTAACTATCATTTTGGTAGGTCAGAAAGGGCTGCCCACTGGCGATTTCTTACGGCTCACCCTGATTCCATGTGACGGAGAACAATGCCTTAGGGCTGTGGTTCCTGCAACCACCTTTGCATCTTCTAAGACAGATCCATGGAGCACGGTCACAGACCTAGGAGGAAGAATTGAGCCCCCAAGGTGGCTGGTGGTGAAAGCATAGCAGGAGGGGTCTGACCCTGGTCCTACAATGCCCACTGCACATAGGACATGCTTTCTCAGTTAAGGTTTCCTTTCCACCATCTTCCTGGATGCTGGGTTATTCATGTTCTGCCCACACACGGCCAACTCTCCATCCATGCCCCTGGAGACACAGGATTATCTACCTGATCACAGATACGACGCAGTGGAGGAAGGACTGCAGGGACACGGCCAGCCTCTCATGCTTTTGTGCTTTTGATTCTCCTACTACCTGCCAGAGAGAGGGTTCTTCAGAAGAGGTTGTGTGGTCAGCACATGGATTCCACATAACAACAAGCTTCCATCTATAACATATCTGGTCCCTGTCTTAAGAATTTGGGGGATTCAGTAAAATGTAGACTGGTGCATTTCCAAGCCCACTTTAGCACTCAGACCAGATTAGCATACATTCTTATTTTCCCACCCATCCACATTTTACTTAGTTGTATATGACAGTTCTGCAACGGTGTGAAGGTTATACTATCATACATGGGTAAAAATACGTCACAAAAGTTTATCTTTAGGCTATATAACCATATCTAGTATCCACCGTTGGCTATCCATTTTTAGATATTTCATGAGGTTACTATTCCCAATCTTTAATTTCAAAAACTGTATAAGCTTCTAATAATTAAACAGTACCTTGATTCTATTGTGCACTTCAATTTTCATGTTGCTATCCTTGAAGCACAGGGGAAAAGAATCTGTTTTGACTCCTCAGCTACCTGGTTAGAGAGAAATCCTTTCTAGGGAGAGACAATGAAACTTCACTGCAAGTCACATCCCACATGAGTCATTATTGATTATCAACTGGTAGAGCACTGCATTTGGGACAGAATTTGAAGAAAGGGTAAGGCCTTTTTTCTTTGAACCTATTAGAAACTAGTTACTGAGAGCCTCTGGGGCTTCCCAGAGCCATTCTTAATTTATCCTTTCTAAGATATGACAGGTTTGTTAACATTGGTCAATCGTCTAAAGTAGCAAAATGGGCCACTGACCTGAAATAAAGTGCCTAAAATATGTAAATTACATAAAGAAGAAATCACTAAGGTATTTTACTGTCTCCCTGGAACTGAGTTCTACAAACCACCACCAAAATCAGGTCCTTTTCAAGTACACAGAAGATATTTTTTGTGCAGTGGGAGGTAGGGGATCATCCTGACCCCAAAATAATAATGTTAAAGGGGAGCCTAGAGACAGCATTGACTAAGAGATCAAATACCAGCTACTAATGGAGTCCAGCTCTACCTGTGTGGGCTGGTCTTTTCATTCCATCTCATTTGTCAGAGGAATTCATGACATGCTAGGGGTAGGGGGGGAACAAGAATACTGCATTCTCTAGCGCAGAAGGCCAACCCAGCAAGCCACTCAAAGAATTCCATCTCACTTTTAGACACATTTAAAAATACAATGAATAGATTTGGGTATCAGTAAATATCTATACAAATAATTTCTAATACTCCCCAGTGATTTCACTCCCCATATCACCCTTGATAAGTAAGAGCTGATCAATAGTACCTATAGGGTAGACATGAATTTCCTCCTGCTTCCTGATTCAACTACAACAGACCATGAAACAAAATCATTTTTGCCCAGGTATAAGCTTTTATATTAAAAACATTTCCCTTTTAATTATTCATCAAAATGAAGAAAGGATTTTTTTCGTGACGACATGAACTGATAGTTCAACATCAAACAGGACATTTATCTCAAACGTTACTGACACTAGGAGATATTCTGCTTCGCTCTCCTTCCTTAGAATAGAAGCCTACACAATCAAACAAACAAACAAAAACCCTTCTGTAATGATCAAGAGTTTCTGTAGTGAAAAGGTCACTTTCTAGGTTAAAATAAATCACAACGAGTGATCTGAAGGGTAATGGTTTGCAGCAGTATTTTTAAAAATTCCATTATGGTCTTTTAAATGAATTTAAAGAGAGCTGCAAGAATGCATGCTCTCACGGTTACCATTTAATGAATGTGTTTGTGTGCGTGCATTTTGTAGGAACACCATAGAATTCAGACCATCAGTAAAAGATTATATACACCACAGTCCTCCCCAGGGCCTCAGTGCCAACTCCACCCACAATAAACAAAAGGCCATGTTGAGACAGGGAGATAGTGTCTGCTCACTCAAAAATCCACATTTCAAGGCATACTAACCCTCTCTTAGCTTCAGAGGTAGTCAGCCAGGCATCACTTTATTCTTTCCTTCATTACATTCTCTGTGGCAAGTTTTTTCTATCCTCAAGACCTCAGAGAGATTTCCCGTTTCCTACACTAAATGCATTATTAGTATATTGCTGTGTCAAGTCGTTACACATTCCTTCCCTGTGCAGTACCTCAGTGCTGTGTTTTGAAGACAAAGGTAATGTGCCTTCCATAAAACAGGCACAAAGACAACAAATGCACTCCATACGTGCATGCTAGATTTTCTTTCCCCCCGTAAGCTTAAAAAATCACATTCCGACTCATACCTACTATTATTACCCTTAAACGTCTCTCCTTCCACCATCTGCAAAATATCAATTCTATGATTACTTTTCAGCAGACGATAAAGGCATTTCAAAAATTTTTGTAGTAAATATACAAAATAAAAACAACATATTGCCTAGTAAATGTTCTGTCTTCTTGTTGTTACTTAATCACTCCCAACATGAATGCAATGCCGCCAGGAAAAGCTTGTTTAGGAACAGAAGCAAAAGAAAAGCTTTCTGGCCCCTTCATGCTGGTTACTTCTAAGTTATCGATCTGGGGTGGTTTCCCTCTTGCTCTTTCTCATAGAGGCAGGCGGTTCATTATTCTCACCCTCATGGCTGTCATTTCTATCCATAGATTAAATCATATATGTATCTATATGTACATTATGTTCACCTATTTTATATATAAATGACAGTCTATTAAAAATTTAGTGGATCATTTTTAAAAAGTGAAGGCAACATATCAAATAGAATATACAGTAAGTTTATAGAAAACATAAACCCAGAACAAATGTTACTGTACTTTATTCTTACAAGACTCCTTCCCTGTAAAATATAATAAATACAAATATCTTCTAGAATTTAAAATAAGAGTGGCACTTTATATGGTGAAATTTCCATTGTTGTTAGATCAGCTATTTCCATAATGGAAATGTATAATGATTTAATCATTAACAATATCAACATCCTTTGTTAGAAGCACATTTTACATTGATTAGAGCCAGTTGGGCTGGGCAAGTGTTTAAAGTACTAAAACTAAAAATAGGTTTATCAGGATCTGTAAAGATATTTTTGCTAAGTGTTCATTGGCTTAAAAACATCCTTTAAAAACAATTCAGATTATTTGGCTGAGGGGTTCATATGCACATATCGACCCAGAGGCTGTGATTTCCTGTACGACAGAATCTCTTACAAAATTAGTAACACAATCCAGGTTAAGTTTACAGGCATAATAGAGTTCCCCCCAAATGTTGAGAGTGTGTGGAGATGACTTTTTTTTTTTAAATGATGGTGGTGTGGACAGATGGGGAGAAGGGTGGGAAGTATGGGAAGCTGAAAAGCAAAGTTGAAGAATAAAATAAAGATAGAGAAAATACAGTGGAAATGAGGTTTCCTTGCTCATTGTGGTAGCCTTTGTAATGAAAAGGCAACAGCGACTTTCATGTACCTTCATGAGGACATATCAGTGGCTGGAACACAGACACGACATCAATCCCAGAGCCGTCCCAAAGCTGGAACAGCACAAGACACGATCTGTCCCATTTTTACAACACACCTCAGAAGTAGTTAGCTGTCAAATTTTTTTTAAAAGAGCAGTGCACTTTATAAACACTAATATTTATTTTAGTGATTTCTCTGGAAAATTACATTCCACCCCTAATTAGCTTTCTATAAAACAGCCAAGTCAATGGTCACTAGCTAGAACATGAAGGGGAGGGGGGCAGGCACGACCACCTTTGTCTTTCATTCCTGGCAGTGAACATGATGCTGGGGAAGTGCAGGCGACTTCCACGAATTCAAGGTTGCCGAATTACTAAAATAAAACACACTTTTTACATACATCAATAAATCAGCCTGCAATGGCAAGGCGGCCAGCCGGTTACTAGGCAAAAAAAAATACGTGTGGCCACTCCTCTGTTGCTGGACCGATCGCAAAATCCAAAAGGTCAGTTTCAGGAGGGCAGCCGGCAAAGCCCCGTGAGAATCGACACGCAATTTAACAGCCAGAGAAAATGCCCGCAAAGAAGTCGGGGAAGGGGGCGAGCTCAGATTGCAGGGGCTCCGGTGGGTGCGAGGACGACCCCTTACCTTGGGGAAGGGGAGGAGCAGGCGGCTGGAAGCCGCTCGGTCCAGGTCCCTGGGCCACACAGGGCGGCGCGCACAGGGGCAGCCGGTGCCTGAGGCCACGCAGGAGGACCGTGCAGCCCGCCGCCGGCCACCCTGGGGAACATGACTCTGCTACTTACCCCTTCGGCGTTATTAAAAGATGTTAACGGCTCCATTAGATCGTTAGATCGAGGAGAAACCTCTTTCTTTTTTGTCATATGGAAATTCCAATTCGGGGAGGGGTGGGAAATCCGAGGGCTCCCGGGTACAGCTGACAGAGTCTGCACTCCGCCCCCAGCCACCGCTACACTTCTCGCCAGCCAAAAATCAATCCCAAGCCGGGAGCAGGAGCGCTCGGGCGCGCAGGCAGACAAAGACTTCCCACCCGGGCAGGGCCGGAGTCTGGCTTTGCTTTGAAAGCAGTAACCTGTTAGTGGCATTAGGAGAAGGGGTTCCTACACGTTGTTTTTCTCCAGAGGTTTCTTTTATGACACCTAAAATACTTAGGTCCTGACACTGTCTCAGATACTACCCCATGACAATGGGACAGTCATGTTCCATGATTCTCAAAAAAAAAAAAAAAAAAAAAATGCCCAATCTTCTTCTGTCTGATAGAGTGTGCCTGGCAGCGTCCGGCACCCCGGCCCCACTCAACACAACCACCCTACTGGTGGCCAGTCCCCAAAGACCTTCCTACCACAGAGCGGCCTCTAAATGCCCCTTGGGTTTGAAAAGGGAAGGGAGGAGGGAAGGAACTAGGTTAGTCCATTCAGAGGTGCCATGGTTAACTGTCTCACTAAATGGGTGAAAATTAAAAAAAAAAGAAGTCTTAAGCCAGGAGGTTTGGAAAAACACCTGCGACTGTGCAGTGCTCCTTGGCTGCTGGGTCATTTTACCCCAGAGATGGGCCTGCCCAGACCATCTAGGTTTGTCACACACCAAACGCCCAGTAAGGCCTGCCGTGTTAGTGAATGAAGCAAATAAGATCCAGCTACTAATTGCTGGAAAAGTATATATTCAACTCTATTAATTAAGAAGTCGCTAATTTTGGAATCTGTGATAAATAAATCTGTGGAGGCTGGGCCTGGGTTGGGAGATAGTTAATTTCCAACTTGCTGGACACTCAAGGTCTGTCCTATTTGGAATTGGGGCAGGCCACCTAAGCTTCAAGGGCTTTGTTTCTTCAGTAAGTCTTCCAGTTCTTGGTCCAACAACTGATCATTAGAGAACTTTTGTGGTTAACATATAATCGTATGAAACATGCCTGTTGTGAATTTAAATTATTTTAACTAATTACCTTTTTCTTTTTCTTATGCCATTAGTACGGTTACCATTTTTCAATAGATTAAATTGTCCTTTCTTACTATGATTCTCAATCAGTAAGAATTAATAGTACAATAAATACAGATGTTAGAACTGAAAACACAAATGAGAGAAAAATTGGAGATTTCACCAGAAGCTCAGAATAGGGTGGCCAATGCTTTCTCGTTTTCATCCATGGGCAGCATACAGAAGGGCAGGATAAAATGTGATAAAGTTGCAGAATAATGGATATCTGTAGAGAGACACATATACTTTACAACAGCCAGTGTGCCTTTTTCTTTTTTTAAATTGCCTTTTAATGAGCAGCTGCAAAAGTTCAACAACAACCTATTAACCACTTCAGGGTCTGCTTTATGAGAAATGTGATCTGCACACATAACTCAGAGCTCTGCAAATTCCAGTGAAGTAGGGGCAATACGGTTTTAAAAATAAATCAATATGCCAAAGTAATCGCAATGGGACATGTACGTCCTGGTAGGTGAGGGTGGTGGGGGAAGGAGACATATTAAGATTCACCTTCAGTGCAAATGAAGAGCTGCAGCTGTTTTCTTGGTTTTACTAAAAGAATGAAAAATGTCATTAGTTCTTTCAAGACAAATGCAAGCAACTGGCTTTGTTGCCGTGTCTCCCTCCCTCCACGGCTTTAGAGAAAGGCTGCCTTAAGATTGTAGCAGCGATGGAATCACAGGGTCTGGCTACATTAGCAGAATCACAGACAGTACCAGGGTGATGTCTTCGCTCTCCAGCTCTCTAATTATTTACCCAGATCAAGCCTGACTGCTGGAAAAATCAGCTCTCTCCAGGAGGTAACCGAGCTGAAAGGTTCTTTTCACTGAGAAATGATAGGCTGGTGGCTGGCATCGAGCCTACAGACCGGTGAGCCCTGGTGGGCAGTGTCACGAAATAAATACCCAGGACCACACCATTTTCCTCAATTGTCCCCAGGAAGGTATTGGCCAGTTTTTAAAAATTAGGCAAGAAGAGCATATCTGCCGTGCACAGAACATACAAAGATTGAACCCCTGGCAGACATTGATCTTAAAATTAATTTTGTGAAATGAGGAAAGGAGGCCTGCTGAGATTGTTGGTATTTTATAGCTGGAGCATCCGTTTAAAGTCCCTATATGCAGACAAAGCAGATTGCTTCATTGTTCCTACTTTCGGGTGCTGTTTTCTCATGCAAGTCTCCTGAAAACAGAAAATATTCAGGAAACATTTACGTTCCCATTTGCTCCAGTTCAAATAAAAACCGAAAGCCACCAGCACTCAGGCAGCTCACAAGCTCCCCGAAAGCTCTAAGTCGCTCCACAAACTCCACAGAATAAAATATTTTTAAAAATCAATTTAAATTGATCAATACTGTTTAGATTTGCCTATTTTTAAAAGCTTTGTTTGCAGCAATGTGTCATTTGAATGCTTTCCACTTCCTTACTGCTTTCCTAGGACTGCAAAACTATCACAAATATGCAAATTTTTAATGTATCAGGCCTGTGATAAGACAAATCACCTTCAGATCCTTTATTTTTCACCTCTCACAAATGAAATCGGCAGTGAGCGAGGGCATGTCATGAATGTGTGGGCAAGACACACGGCAATGACAAGGTTCATCCAACAAAGAATACAGGGTAGGTTTGGGGAGACAATGTCTGTATTTTTAGTTAGAATTTCAAATTATGCTGTGTTTAGTCTAACGTTAAAATTCATTTGTATTCTCCATATATACAGCCACCTCTTAACAGTACATTTGAGGGTTCTTTTTCTTATTTCCTGATCAGGACTGTAATTCAAAATCTGCCAAGGTGGATTAGCTTGCTGAGTTTTAAAAAACAAATTTCCCCCTTTAAAAATCCCTCTTTTGTGGCAACTGACATTCTAACTTAGAGTTTGAGAAGCTGTGGAATTTTATCTCAGTGTTCACATCTGACCAAACCACTTCCTTCAAGTACAACTGGGATTTGTAACATATTTATCAAATTTCTCTAATAAAATGTTTGCATCCATGTTACAGGGTCTACGTTCAAGGGAAGGGGCTCAAATTATTTACAGAGTAATTAGTATGAGGTTACTAAAAGTCTATAGCTAGCTTCTTATTACATAGTTAACACTATAGAAGCACACCAAGTATTCTACAGAACAAAGTATTAAAAGAAGAATTAATAGAATTTTGAGGTGGGTATAAATTTAACCAGGTGGGACTATGAGGTCGTTCTTATACCTAGTATAAAAACCACTGCCCGGGGTCTGGGTGTGTGACACACCTTTTGGGGGCAAGACGCAATTGTAAGAGGGACTTTACCTAACAAATGCAATCGGTGTAACTTGGTTTCTTGTACCCTCAGTGAATCCCTAACAATTAAAAAAACAAACAAACACTGCCTATCCATTTAGTGATGCCATTTCAAATATAAAAAATTTCAACTTGGTGAGAGGAAAAAAAAGAAAAAGAAAATACCATACCACATCTCATGTTACTAGATTATCTTACAAAAAAAAAAGAATGAATATTAAATTAGTATTCATCAGTAGACCATATATTAATTATAAAAAATTAACATTTTAAAAAAATTAAATAGAACGTAGAGGAATTTCCCATTTCTAAGGGAAAACAAAAATCTCACCATTCTCATAGCCATTATACAGATTATAGACAACAGTGCTCAAATTTAGAAACTTTTTTATCCTCTTTAAGAAAATGTTTATTGTAGCGATTAGAGTTTTAAAAAAAAAAAAACCTCTTAGGATGTTAGGGACATTTCTATTGCTCACAGCATTTGCAGTTATTTAAACATTTTTGAGCTTTTTAGTCTCAAATGCATCTAGTTCTACTCAGACCAAATCCGTTTTCGTCATTTGATTGCCCGATAAGATCCTCTGTTCCTCTAGGCAGTGGTTCTCAAACTCTGGGTCGCGACCCCTTTGTAACAATGAAAATACATGGAGGCATTAGGAAGGTTGAGAACACCTGTGCTAGGGGCTTGTTAAGGGTCCTCAAGCTGGAGTTCCCCTCTTTATTTTTTTACCCAACAGTGTATGATATAAAGTTTTGGGAGCCCTGGTCCATAACCCTAAGGCAAATAGCCTAGGACCAAATCACCCTACCCTGGAGAAGAGTTGGTTGATTAGCTCTACGCTAACTTGGCCAGAGACTTCAGGATGGAGAGCCAGGGCAATCCGCTGCCTGGGGGGAGGCCTGGGACTGTCAAGTGGGGGGCGCTCTGGGGTAGAGGGGCCCTATGGGACCATCCAGCTCCTAGTCCAACATCCTGTGCTTCCCCCCCTGCTCTAGATTTCCCTGTATGCTCACTGCGCGGCCTCGGTGCTGACCATTACTGGCTGTGTGATCCTCATGTTAGGGAAGCAGTCCAGGTGGACCATGAATGCTTTGTCTCCTACGAGGAGACACGAGACATTCACTATAAAAATCAACACTATGTTGGAGAGTTACAGGGTCAGAGTGGTTTAAGTGATTAAAGGGTCAGTATTTGAAAGGAAAACACAATAGACTTGAATGTGATTTGCATTTATACAAACTTGACATTTGTGGCACTATAGTGAGCCATAGTAGATGGCAGTTTTATTTTGCTGAAGAGCAAGGTGACAGGAACAAAATGACCCAGCACGTTCATTTCTCAGCCCAGGATCATGTCTATTGATTTCAGCGTGTTCTCCCTCAGAAGTCTGAAGCTCTGAAAGTCGGTCTAGCTAATACTGGGATGGGGTTGTCCTGTGCTCAGGGGGTGACTCTGCAGGTGGGATGGATGGATGTGGACATGAGGAAGAGCCAGGCATGACAGCAGGGCTGAAGCTTAAGCAAATGGCTGGGGTTCCCAGTGGCTGGCAACTACAAAGGAGACTTTCAATTCCCTGAAATACACCCACATCCTGGTTACCATGAGGCTAAGAATGTCCCACAAGGGAGTGGCTGAGGCAGGGTCCTTAAGCCATACCCCTCATTGTACCTAATGGCCTGAAACCTTGGGCCACCACCTGAAGCCTGCTGCATGGAATTCAGATGTGACAGAGGCACCTGTGATAAACCTGACTCAGCCCCAACTACCCAGCCAGCCTACAGAGGACGCTGCCCCCGGAGAAGGCCTTCGTTTGCGAGTACAATAGGAACTTTCTTAAATGGGACAAGAGTTGTGTTAGCAGGTGCCTTTCAGAAAGATAGGGGTGTACACCACAGCAGGTAGACAAACCCCGCCCCACCCCACCCCCTGCCACTTGGAGGGGATCCAAGGCAAAAGTGGCACATCTACTACAGGCAAACCCAAAGGAAGAAAGGGCTCGGACAGGGCCATCCAGCTCGCAGACCGGGGGCCGACTTCTGCCCTAACGTCATTCACCAAGAAGCAACAGCACATGAGAGAAAGCGGACGGAAGACAGCTCATACCCTGCATGGAAGTCAGTATGGCATAAACAAATTAAATAAACAATAAATCACATCATCTCCCTGATTCCCATGACGTGGCTGGCAGAGACCTTTTCTGATTGTACGTATGCACCTCACTAGAGCTGTCAGCCATCTCTGCCTGTATAAAAGAGGGATTACAGCTGCTATTCACTGTGTGAAAAATAGCCCCAGCCATTTGTTTTGAGTGGCCCTTTCCAGAAAGCAGTTTTCTCTTGTCTGTAACAACATTGAGCACCTACTATGTGCCAGGCACGTGTCTCAAGCTGCTGTATGCATGTATGCATTCAGTCCTCAACACTACCTATGAGGTAGTATACTACTTTACAGACTCCAAAACTGATGCACAGAAAGGCCAAGTAACTTGCCCCAAGGTACACAGCAGCAAGGAAGTGACAAAGCCAGCGTCTGTAGCCAGGACATCTGAATCCAAGCGTATGCTCTACTGCTCCCGTAAACAGGTTCAGGAGCTCAGCTTAGTGTTGAGGGTGTCAGCCACTCATCCTGCTTCCTTGGCTCCCTCCCATGAAGGCCGTGCCCATCTGCCTCGGCTCCTCTTGCTGACATGGGTACACAGAGGTGCCTGAGATGACAGGTATTGTGTACCTCTGAACATGAACCTGTTCCCTATTCTCTCAGCATTTCTCCAGCTATGGTTTGGGTCCCGTCCTGAGACAGAACACTTGATTATTATGTAGGGTAAGAAAATGCAGGGTAGCTAGTCCACCAAAGCTAATATCCAGGGTTGACAGCATATGGTTATATATTTTGCAGAGACAGAAGTCTAATAGTCAAACAAAAATAATTCTGAAAGTCTTTGGAACACTTTAAAAAAGTGATCTGCAGAGGTAGACACAAATCATTATGAAGGAAATCTTTTCTCCTAATAGGAATAAAACCCCAAGGGGAAAAAAAAAAGTTAAGGAAATGAGTGACATGTGTGGAGGCAAGTGAAAGTGGGCCCTGGGAGGCACATGATGGATATGGATGTGTGGAGGCTCAGCTGGGAGGGGACAGCTAGGAAATGGGGCCCCTGGAGCACCCGAGCCTCTGACTTCTTCCTTCCTTTTCTTCTTCCACGGCTTGTGACGCAGAAACACCAGGAACCAGGGAGAAGGGCCCAGAAGCCTGGATTGAGGCAGCTGGGAGTCCAGGCCTCTGAAGCAACATGGCCTGGCTCCATCTCTTTCTAGCTGTGTGATCTTGCGCCACTGGCCTGCTGGCTCTGAATCGAGTTTCTTCATTTACAAAATAGTAATACTAGTATGTACTGCATAGGTGGTTATAAAAATAAAACAAAAACATCCACACGGAGCGCCAGGAAATGCTACAAAGTGATATTTAGCACCAGCAGAAATAATAAGTAGTAGGGGAGGAAGAGGCCAACAATTCTCTGTGTCTTGTTCAGGGCCAGTATGAGGGATGGAGATCCCCCACATCTGAACAGCCCCAATTCAAATGCTACCCCTAGAGCCTGAGCCAGCAGCAGGATGTGAACTGAACTGAGAGGATCCTAGGCCCTGCCCAGCCCCTGCCGGCCCACCTGTCCCTTCTGGCAGAACAAGGAACAAGGATTGCGGACAGGGGAGGCTAAGAAGTGATCTGACCTAGGGGAGGGGCTTGAGGAGGAGATGAAAGCAGGAGAATGAAGGTGCCCCCTGTAGGTGGGACTGTCTTTAAATCACACCAGGCCTCTTTGCAGACAGCTCTTTCCCCAGGGGGTTCGGAAGGTGTTCACGTCAACATCACGGTTACAGATCTCTACGGTCCCTTTCACGTCGGGCTCTGATTTCCAATATCGCAATCTTAAATCATTAATGAACTCAAGCCTCTCTCAGAGTTGCACAAGTTGGTGACAACGGCTCCCCATTGCCCAAACAGGCCACCGTGCCATTCTGCAAAGGGTTCTTGGGCCTAGCGGGGCCTGTCACGGGCCTGTCCCAGGCCTGAGGCCGTGCAGCAGCTTCCCCACCTCCCCCAACCCACACTCGACACAAAGGCTCAGTCAGCCACAGTGACCCTGCAGCCCGCGTCAGCGTGCTGCCACCCCCTCCTCAAACTCAGACCGCTGGCTGTCGGCCTGGGGACAATGAACCCTCTCAGTGCACTTTACATCCAGTGACCAAACACTCGTCTCAAGGCAATGCTGCTCCACCACTCTCGGGTATAGTACCTCCTAAAAATAAAGATAGGAACGGTGCTGATGTGGATGACTGGGCCATTCCCTGTGCGCGGAAGGACCGCTGTGGGGCCTGTTGTGAACTGGCCTTTCTCAGCGCTCACAGCCGAGGAGAGCAACTCCTCTACGGTGACGGGTCACAGAGGGGCCAGCCAGAGGCACCTGCCTCCTTCCGGCTTCCGGCCCTCGGGTGCTGAGGGCGGGCCTGGGGAGGACGGTATGCCCCGTCCAGAGCAGGGGGTGCCGCTGGCGCTAGGAGGGGCTGGTGGGGCGGGGCGCTGGCCGTGCTCTTCCTACCAAGTCGCCAAAGGTCTCTCGGCAGGCAGACGAGGCTGGACAAACTGCTGCTCCTCTTCACGGCCACGGCAGTTGGGGCTGACCGGGTTAGTTCCCCTTTCCTGCTGAGGCTGCAGGGGGATGGAGGCTTAGCAGTGTGTCAACTGCTAGCCCCCGTCCAGGGGGTGAGTCCCAGCGGTCCCCTCATCTAACTCTGACAGCTGCAGAGGGGCCATGCCTTGGCTCCGCCAGCCCACGCATCAGCATGGTGGCCCCCAGGAGTTCCCAGACAGAGGGAGAATGAGGAAAGAGGCTACAGGCAGCCCACTGGGGATCGCAGAGTGCCGAGGAGAGACCAAGAGTCTGTGCAGGGCAAGGCAGGGCGGAGAACTGGCGCTCTGGTCTCTGCCTGCCCCACCTGCACTTCCTTCCCACACAGAGATACTTGACATACTTGCAGCTCCTTCTCGCCCGCCCTCAGGCTTCTGCAGCCTCCTCCCCGCCTCCTCCCCCCTCCTCTTCCTCCATCCAGAACGATCTCTGGAAGTAGCTCTGTCTGGGCCCACCAGATAAAGCCCTCAGCATTCTAGATCTACTCTTGCTGGACAATCCCCTCTCCTGACCAGCTGCTACTCTTTCTCCCCAGGGGACAGCAGTGCAGAGCTAGTGACCTTCATCTCCACACACTTGTCCAGAGCAAGGGCCTGGTCCTCCAGGTTCCCCAAAACACCTTCCAGGGAGGAAGGGTGTGGCCCAGCTGTTCAAGACTACCTTCAAAGCAGCAGCCCAAGAAGGGGGCTTCCAGGGTACCGCCAGGATGGCTCAAAATGGAGATGCTGGACTAGCTGGACTGTGCTTCGTAAGCTGTCAAGGCAGGTCAGCTATGCTGGAGACTGGGGTGATGGGGAGAGGACAGCACGGTGAAGGTCACTGGCATCCTTTCTCCCCCACTACTGATATTCACCAGCTGTATCTCAAAGTTCTTGTTCTTTCAGAGTACAAGAGGATGGAGGAAAGTGTTTTCCCAAAGTATCATCAAAGTGCTAGGAGGCTGTTGAGAACGCACATGTAGATACTAGCGGGAGGCTGGGGCAGCAGGAAGGACAGTGCTCATCAGGGAGGGTGTTATGTTGGGCAGGGGCAGTAAGAAGAGCAGAGGCAGCAGAGTAGGGGCCTGAGACGAAAGCCCAGCACCTCCACACTCAGGGAAATCCAAAGGCCTCCATCACCAGCCAGAGCATCTGGTCAAGAACGCCCTAGACACAACACTGCAGCCCCCGTGGCAGCATGTGGTGCCAGCAGAGCCTGTGCAAAGGCCCTTCCCCAGGGAGGGGAGGATCAACTGTGAGTCCTGCCTTCAGGGGCACTGCAGGAAAGAGATACAAGGCCCAGAGGAGTGGGAGGAATCGGGGGCCTTGGGAATAGAGCTTTGGCCAAAGCCATCAGAAGAAGCCTACAAGGTGCCCTACAAACGAGGGCCTAAGGGAGGTACAGATCAGCAAATCAGAGAAGGAAGGCAGATGAGCAGCTGGACCACGCAGTGAGGCCCGGCCTGCAAGACACAAAGGGCCTGCTTGAGGCCCTGTGCGGCAGGAGGACAGGTTGCTAGAAAAGTATTGGTGTTTGCAGGAATATAAAAAGAGCATATCAACAACATGATTATGAAGAGCCGCCGTGATGAAGAAAAACATTGGCTATGACACTGGATTTTCAAATCCCTGGGACAGAATTCATTCAGACTGCACACCTCCTCTGCTTGGGGGAAGCAAAATCAAGCCCATTGGATACTGGGTTTGCATGTCCAATTGCCAAAAGCCAGCGTGATCAAAGCACGGACTGAAGGGGGCCAAAGCCACGGCAAGGAGGAAGAAACTGAACCTGAAAATGGGATTAAATGTTTTCACGAGATTTATTTTTATTTATTTATTTTTTGAGACACAGTCTCACTTTGTCACCCTTGGTAGAGTGCCATGGCATCACAGCTCACAGCAACCTCAAACTCTTGGGCTCAAGTGATCCTCTTGCCTCAGCCTCCCAAGTAGCTGGGACTTCAGGTGCCCGCCACAATGTCCGGCTATTTTTACGCCTGGCTATTTTTAGAGATGGGGTCTCACTCTGGCTCAGGCTGGTCTCAGACCTACGAGCTCAGGCAATCTACCTGCCTTGGCCTCCCAGAGTGCTAGGATTATAGGAGTGAGCCACCATGTCTGGCCCCCAATTTTTTGATTTTTAAAATGGGACTCTTACTCCTCAACCACCCCCACAAATATCCCCAAACCAAAACAAACCCAAAACACCATCCATTACCTTCCCAACAAATTCCTACATCATCATAGAGCATCTGTCTATCAATAAGAAAATAACTTGGGGCAGCACCTGTGGCTCAAGGAGTAGTGCACCAACCCCATATACCGAAGGTGGTGGGTTCAAACCTGGCCCCGGCCAAAAAAAAAATAATAATAAGAAAATAACTTTTTGCCACAGCTTACATGTCAAACAAAAACTAAGCAGGGTAAATAGTCAAGCCTACTTTCTTTAATGTTGCAGGGCATTTGGACATGTCTAAGTATTAGGTTAAACAGGAATGATTTAGGCTCACTTGAGATGGCATATATATTTAAGTATAATAAGGACAACATTATGATACACTAGTAACAAACATGTTGTATACTTATATAATATACATATATCTGTATATCAATATGCAAAATAAAAAATAATATAATAATAGGTCACCTGCCTGACTGTGACCCCAAGTCATTCCCTTCTTATACAGACGATACACACTCTTAACAGGCACTTAGAGGGGCACTAAAAGTTTTTTCTGTGTTACAGTATTTTCTTTAATGAAATTAACTTATATTAAGCTCAGCAGTTACAGAGTATAAGCAAATTGACTTGTTGATTTTCTCTTAACAAGCCATTAAACCTGAAAATAAACTTTTTATTAAATGTAAAGTTAAAATGATTAAAAGTAATATATACCAAACTACGATTTCACTGATAATTGAATTAGTATATCTGTTTTTCTTTACCTGGATGTTTTTTATTAAAGTGAAAAAAACCCACAATTTTTTTAAAAAAGCATATTATGCTTAATCTATGACATCAACCTAGTTCTTAATTAAATCATTGTTGGAAAAAAAAAATAGTCCCACTGCTATGCGTCTATTAAATGAACATGTTTTAAATATGCTACAGCTAAGGGAAAAGAGGCCTGACTCTTTGGTTTCTGAAAGTGTAGCAGCTGAAAAAAAAATATGTACATTATATAAATATATATTTTTATTTATATGTATGTATATTATATAAATGTATATTTTAACTATATATTAACTATTATAGTTATTTTTAACTATATATTAACTATTACTATAGTTATTATATGTAACTATTTTTAACTACATATATGTATTATATATATAGGTCTAGTTATTTCCTAATTTGGGGTTAGCGTACATAAAAATTACACCCTAGGAATTACTTCTGTGAAACAACTGTAAGGTAATTTCAACTCTATTTCAAAGTTTATGCTAAATATTTTTTTAAATGATGTAAAAGATTTATGAAGAACCTGGTGAGTATCTTTACGTTGTTTCTAATTCTACTGATAAGATTTACAAAAAATATGTACTTAAACTTGTTCTATTTTTCTTTAAATACTTTCACTAAGATTTAAGAAATGATGAGAAAGCAATTTATTAAACGTGTGTATTTGTATTACTAAACTGAGTATTGTAATACTAAAAAATAATCTTTAAGATCTTTTATTCTGAGAACAGTTCATGTAACTTCTACTTAGTTCATACTATTTTTTCTTCCTTCAGTTTATTAAAATAAATTAGTAACTATCCAAGATTTAAGGCAATGGCAAGGCCTATTAATGCAGGTTTCAATACTCAAATTTCCCTGCAAATTGTCTCTTTCCAATTTTCTTTTCACAGGGATTTAATTTTTCCCACTAGTGACAACCAGTAAATCTCAGCTTTAACATTTGCAAATATACATTTCTTCGTAGGTTAAAAATGAATGATGCTTATTCACATAGCTAATTCCTGAGTTTAAAGTTCTTGTATAATCTAGTTTTTGCTCAAATCTCAACAGCATAATTTCCCAAGCTTACGCCATCAAATTTGATTGCTTTTCTTTGTGCAAAAAGCCATATGCTACAAGTAGTTTCTAATTGGTAGAAAACTGTTGGTACATATATAAGGGAACATAAGATATTACTTATAAATGATATTTCTAAAATATGTTGCCATCCTATAATTATGCAGGATGTCCATAAAGTTTGTGCACAATTTACTATGTTAAACTAATTTAAATTGCACATCAACTTTATGTCCATCCCATATATTGTTAAACTTCGGCAACTGGCTAGTTTTCAAAAAAAAACCCATTTTCTCAGCAAACTTTATAGTCCTTCTTACTAGTAATCAGAAATCTGAAGAAAACAAATCAGCAGTATGTCAGTAAAGTAAATGAAAACAGGCAAAAGTTCTTGCTATGGAAAAATAGTAGGCATGATCAGGGCTTGACCATGTGTCTTTGGTATCTTCACAGCCTCACTATCCTATTTTGCATACTCTTTGTCATAAGTAGATTTTTCTAGATAACAGACATAACCTAAGGCTATGAAAGTGAAAACTCTGGCATAATGTACTTTAAAAAAAATCTTAAATATTGTACAGGAACTGGAAGAGACATTTGTCCAGAGTATGATTTTTGTGTGTGTCTACAAAGAAAAAAAAGCAAATTAGAATCTGATTAGCAAAGAGCCCGTTGACTTCATTCATTTACAGGAGACAAAGAATTCCTGATGGTAGCTAGGCTGCCTCCCACCCAGCAGACTGGGAAAAACATAATGTTCCCTACATTGTCCTGGGGGTTGTGGGAAGGCAGGGTTTTGCCTCATAGGATAGATACCCCAGTTCCCAGACACGGCCAGCAACAAAGTCAGCTACCAAGTCAGCTACATAAAGTAAAAACTATCACATTACCAGAAATAGCTACCATCATAATCACTGCTCTATCAGGAAAATTGATTTTAAATTAAATAGAAACCTCTAAATGTGAGATTCCTTCACTTATCATTCAGTGGGAAACTTAAAAAGAAAAAAAAGAAGATTCAGCTTTCTTAATGCACGGCTACTCCTCTGCTCGGTTGTTCTTAAAAATAATTTATGTAAAGCAGACTTTCCTCTAAATATACTGTGCTCTCCCATATACACATTGAAAATGATATTTGCATACAGTGAGTGTATGCACTGATACACACATGGTAAAAATTTAAAAAATATGGACTGCATAAATCAGTAGCTGATTTTAAATACACACCAACTTAAACAGATTTGTTTGCAATTTCTGAATTTCTCAGGTAGAAAAGATCCTTCTTGCTGGCCATGGTTCTAGAAGATGTTTGTACTCCACAGAGTGTACAAAAAGGCTTCCCATATAAACAAAGAAAGGTTCCAAGATCTTGATATTCTAACCTTGCCTTCGCTATTAAACATCCACCCAAAGAAGCTGATGGAGACCAGCGAAATCACACTGTCATGCTACAGTAAACATGATATTTTGTGTGCTACCCAAGACATTTTTTTCTCATGAATATAAGTTGCCTGCCATTTATTATGAGATTTTTCCCGATTGACACCCCATTATGTATATTCAGTCAAGCTCAAACAAGATTTCATATGATCAATATACTGTTTGTGCTGAAACTCTATTAGCAGCTCACGCAATAAACTCTGCAGAGAAGCAAAAATGGAAGTGATATTTAGTGAAGAGAATTACGTGAAAAACCATGTTTGGGGCAAGGGAGCAGAGATAGGAAAGCAAAAAAGCAAGGGACAAGAGAAGGTAGGAAAGATGTGTTCCCTAGTAAAAATCAGCCTTCTAGAACCTGACCACTGATGAAATATATAAAATGTGAAATTGCAAAAATATCTTAAATTACATGTTGAGATTGCTAAGGAGGCAGGAAGGGGTCTAAACCAGCATCAGATCCCTTTCAGAGAAAAGACAGTTCCCTCTTTAACCAAACATACTTGGAAGTACTTGACATCCATAAATGGAGCCCCAGGAAATTTGGAAAATCCCTCACCCTGCAATCTCTATGTGTGAAACAGCAGTGGCCTTTTATATACTTGAACACTTTTCACTTTATAACATATGTGTACCAGATCCTAACAGCGTGACCGTCATCAGCTGGGCTATAGCATTTTAGTTAATGTACGTGATAGGAAAGGTAGCTTGACAGCAGATGTACAATTTCATGTGGCCCAAAAGAGCTTGGGCCCTGAGCCTGGATGTATCTATAAATTGGAAATCATCCTCTCGAGCCAGGAGAAGATTAGAACAGGCAAAGCCACCCGGAAAGATACGACATCAATTCAACATTACTCAGACACCAAAGGTTTGTATTCTATTACCATGAAAAATAACATGGCAGGGAGAAGTATACCAGTCAGTGGCTATGATGGCGGTCATGGTCATCCAGGCTAGGCATTCCCCTCGCTACCCCCCACTACCCCAGGGGGATGACATGACCTCCTGCTAGGTTCTTATTTATAAGCTAGAATCATGGGTGGAAGGAACAAAAAAAATGGTGAGAACTGCTCTGCACAGATCTTCAGAATTATTGTTATTAATTTGGTTTGCTGAACTTACATTTTGAACCACTCTCAGGCAGAAGAGCAGAGTCACTATCCACTGTATCAAAAGAACACCTGTAAGACCAAAAGGTTTAGATCATTAGCAGTCTTAACAGTTTCCAAATTCTGTGAGTAGCAAAGATGTACAATAATGTGACCAAAGGAGATGCACCCTGAGCTACATGTGAACAATAACTATTTCTCATAGTTTTAGTTCTAAAACCTAGAAGTGGATTACTTTTAAATTAGCAACTTAAGAGATGACACGGTACAACAAATGTACTGATAAGAACAAATGTATTACTTCGCTGCCTCATCGGATGGTCCTCCATACTAAGATACCTAAACACAGCAGATTCAGAGCCCAATCACTGCTAGAAATGAAACAAAAATTTCTCTACTCACCAAGTACTAGTACAAAATGAAGTACTAAATAATCCCAAATAGCAATTCTAGTTTGTGTAGGACAGATGTGGCACACCAAAGTACATTCTTCAATTTTGCAAAGATGTATATACAAATATCTAACATCACATAATTTTAAAGGAGCAGCAATTTCCAAATGGTATTTTCAAAAGCTATTCTCTACTGCCTCAACCCAATACTCACATACCCTCAAACATATGAATATGTTAATTTTTAATTACTTACAGCCAGTGATACTGCTAATCCTACAACTCTGTGCAATAAGTAGATTGGCAAATTATTTTCTTCAAATTCCCTGTAAAACATGCATACCCTGACACCCTCAAATGGAAAAAGGTAGAGTCTTGGAGGCCATCGCCAAAAGAAGTCAGACATCAGATGTCCGCCTCCATCCTGCAAGGTTCTCCAGTAGCCTAAAAAAGCTTAGTGTACATTAACACCAGCTCTCTTTTTTTTTTTTGGAGACAGACCCTCAAGCTGTCACCCTGGGTAGAGTGCTGTGGCTTCACAACTCACAGCAACCTCCAATTCCTGGGCTCAAGCGAGTCTCCTGCCTCCGCCTCCCAAGTAGCTGGGACTACAGGCGCCCGCCACAATGCCCGGCCATTTTTTGGTTGCAGCCGTTATTGTTGCTTGGCGGGCTTGGGCTGGATTCGAACCCGCCAGCTCAGGTGTACGTGGCTGGCGCCTTAGCCCGTGGAGCCACAGGCGCCGAGCCTTAACACCATCTCTTATGGTAAAAATGAGATTTGTTGCCATTTGTAGGCTAACACAGCCCAGGTATTTATTCAGCCATCACATTTACTTCACTGGGAGGTGGGTGTTTTGAAATGTTCCTCATGCAACACTGTGTGCATATTTACCGTCTAACTCAAGGAGGTACCGTTCTGGAACCTTCTGACACTGCAATTAATTGTGTAAGTGGGCTGAGCTAACTTCCACAAAATAATCACTGCATATTTTAAGGAAAGACCCTCTTAGAAACCAGGCTGCTAGGGGGCCAGTGTCTGAGCAAAGCACCAGAAATGTCTTACCAATTTGACTCTTGAAGCTGCCGCTGAAATCTATTTTGATTTTAAAATGACCAGCAATCACAGGCAATTTACCTGATTGTGTGTTCCTGGTGACTCTCAAGGCCTTCTAGGTGCTAGGATTTGCAGGTGTGGTTGGAAGATTTAAAAGAGAAGAAAGATGATATGGGGGGGGAGGGAAAAAAAGCAGAAAGTATTTTCAGCAGCTTTGAGCTTACATTATAAGTTCAGAATAGAACAAGTGATTTCTCACCTAGAGTATCACTTAAGGCTGGAAGAACTGCCGAGTTACTGCTAACTGGTCACTACATTCAGCTTTGGAAATGCATTAATTCAATCTAGCCATCTGGGGAAGGTATCATTTTCTTTTCTTTAAATGACTTATTTCACTTAAAAATAGATGGTATTAACTAGTAGGCATCCTTCTGAAAATTTTGTTTTTAAAATTTAAAAGGTCTTTTTCTTTCCCCTGGTCAGACCCACTATCTGCAGTAGATGATGCGGGTAAGCGTAGACATGATAATAATGAATTGTGAATGTATAATGCTTCTTTCTTCACAGCAGCTCAAAATGTTTTCTTTCCCATAGGTTTGAAATAAGATTTGAAATCTTGCCTCATTGCAGAAATAGCCTTCCTCTAATCTGATGCGACATGACTGGTTTCTGTTTGAAGAACCAAGCAGTAAAAGGTAAACTCATTCATCTGTTTCTTGCTCTAATTATGCCTCTCTGTTCTAACTGAGATGCCAGGTGCTAGTCTATCCCGCAAGCTGGTTTATTCCATACATTGCCTAAAAATGAGCCTTTTCATTCTAAAATAACTTACTTTTATAAAGCAATTTTATTAAGAATACCAAAGCAAAAATAACACTTTGGGCTTCACTATTTGCTTTAATATTTGTCTTTCCAATCGTGTCTTTTAGCCTTAAGATCTTAAAATTTGGAAGCAGCTCTTCATTCATATCCCTTTCCTATCAAAATAAACCTCTGAAAGTTAAATGGGCATTTTAACAAGCTGACAGGTGAAACAAAATAACACCGTGCTCTTTAAGACCTACCTATGGATTAAAGCCTACCTTCCAAAATGTTAGTAACTACTTAAATAAAGGTAACATCAAACCCTTGAAACAGCCTCTCCCTGCACCACTGCAACTGTCGAATTCCTTTCTTGGTCTTTCATGCAGATGCTCAGAAACAGGGTGGGGCTCCCTGGTCTTACATGCAATGTTAAGGGAGCTTTAATGCTGTAAAGAAAACTCTATTAATCGTTCAGATTCCAGTTTTGCAGTAGACTTCACAAATACCTTTGAATAATCATAATGTTAAGAATGCCACTGATTCTAATGTTAAGATTTAGATTAAAACCTTTGTGTCAAATCAAATGTGCTGTGCACAAGCATGGATGACAGGTACTGAAATGAAGGTGACAAGTCAAGGAATCAGGGGAAAAATCCACCCTGAAGAAGACATGTGAAAAGGCGACTGGCTTCTCTGTAGATGAATGTTTCTGTTGATGCTTTAATTTTTTTTTTTTTTACAAGTACAATTCTTGAGCGTCTACAAGTAAAATCCAACCTTGCTAAGCCAAGCTGGTTCCCTAATGAGTCAGCAGGCCACTGAGCAGTTCAGACCATGCAGCCCAGAGTAAAGGAGCAAGGGCTACCTTTGGACACACCCATTTAACCTAATCCTGACTCTGATTTTTAAAAATCATCTTTATGTTACTTGTCCTCTGACCTCAGAACTTGCATCAAAACTACACCCCTCCACCTCCACCAGAGAGGACTGAGGAAGCATTACCTTTCAGCTCCTTTACTGAGTACAATCGAATTAGGGCTAATTTCTTCCTCAGTGGGCAACTCTTGTTTCATTTTCTCTCCAGTCTGCATGTTATCAGTTTGACATTCCCTTCAGTGGCATATGACAAATCAAATTGGCCTTCATTGCATTCATCAGAGGATGTTTCCTATTTCTCAGGACTGCTTCCTCCGCTACCTTTACAATTATGTACACACTAAAACACACACATCTTGGTTTTGGAGAGGTTGTTGATCTGTTGGTGGGGGCGAGGAGAGGGTAGTGAGGATGGTAAGAAGTAATGAATGGATACAACTCACCATAAAGAAAAGCAACCGAAAGCCATAAAACCAAGGGCACAGTCTCAAAATATGATTTTAAATACCTCGTGCCTACACCTTAAAGCACTCATCCAAAAATGCAGATATTATTAGCTTTGAAAACTTTCAAAAATATGAAGTAAATTATTTTACGCGTCTTTTTGCATGATTCAGCACTTTTAAGGCTAATTTCTGCCAAGAAGCTAAAAGGTAAAAGTATTTTCTGGGTGCCTTAATATCTCACACACTCTTTACCGAACCAACTGCACTCCTGCTTCTACAGGGGTATATCCTGGGGGTCACTGGTTTGCTGCCAGAACATTTAATGACCATCGTAGAGCTGCTCAATTTCACTCTCCAGCGTCAAAGTGGCTTTGGGGGACAGAATGATCCGCTGCAGCAGCTTAGCTCCATCTCGGGATAACCCTGGCCCAGGAGCCACAGACATGCATGCACACGCTAACGCATTTGTCTAACCCCATCAACTGCAGCTACACGCTCCCACCCGATGTGTCTTTTCAACCTTTGTCAAGTATCTCAAGACAAGAATTTCCTGAAGCCCTTCCCCCAAATCAAAGCTTTCGTCCGAGACTCCAACCTGCCGGAGCGGTAAGATGAGGCCAAAGAGGCGAGAGACCGCCGACTGCTCTGCAAACTTGACCTGGGCATTGCACAGATTCGCGTCCGCATCTGAGGACCACGCACTTTCCCCGCAGCATCCCACGCCCGCGGTGCGCACCCACCTGCCTGTAAGGAGAACCACACGCCTCGGCAGTCCAGACTTCCGTCGCGACCTCCGCAGGCAAACCTCGGTGCTAGGTGCCCGGTGAGCCTTCAGGAGTGGCCGGGACAAGGGGCCGCCGCCGGGCAAGGCGATGAGACGCCGGGAACCGGCAGGAGGAGCACCCCTGGGCGGGTCCGCGCCGAGCCCGAGCGAGCGGGCGAGCCGGACGGGAGGGGCCATTTGTAACCGAGCAGACGCTACCACCGCCCCTTACTCGCGGGGGGCGGGGGCGGGCAGTCAGGTGACGGCGGCCCACCCTCCGCAGCCGAGCCGGGTGGTTCCTGCCCGGGAGGAGCCCCCTGGCGCGCTCTGATTGGAACTCCCGCCGCAGTGGCGGGGGGTGGGGTGGGGAGGGAGGGTGATAGGGGGACACGTGACCACCGGCCCCGCGGCCCGGCGCGCCCCTTCGCGATGGGCACCCCACCTTCCTCCTGGAAAAGCCGGGGGACACTCGGCAGACGGGGGAGCACGGTGGGTGCAGGAAAGCCTACCAGCCCCTTTAGCCGCAGTGCTGGTGATGCCGGCCGCTGAACTCGGGGAGGAAGGGCTTGCAAGCGGCCAGCCGGCCTTCGCTGTCCTCCCGCCTTGCCCTTGGCCGCAGTACCCTCTCCTCGGCTGCAGTAACCGCCCCCTCCCCCTCAGGCACAGGCACGCTCAGTGTAGACCACTACCACTGCATAGATGCCAGTACCACTTAAGAATAGTGTTTGCTTTCCTCCTCTCTACACACCAGCACATTGTACTCGAGAGGAACTCACGGCCATGCATGGCAGACACCGCCCAGCTCCAAGGCCTGGAGACCACCAGCCCCCGACCACGCCCCGCGATGCCTGACTCCCAGGTCTAAAGCTGAGGGACTTGGGCCTGCTCCCTGCGGCAGAGGAGGCGTCGGAGGAGCTACAAGCTCCGATCCTCTCCAGGAATCAGGCGTGGGGGAAGGGGACAGGGCGGTCATGGGGTGCTCATCCAGTTCACAGCCTGTGGGAGCACATTGCTAATAAAGGTCAAATTAAAACAACTAAAGCTAGTGGTGCTGGCAGGGATGCGCTGCATGGTCATGAGATGCCCAGCTGTTAATATTAATAGTCCATAACGAGCATTGCTTTTCTTATGTGCGAGAATGGGACTGTACGAGAGCCCCTGCCCCCAATTGCGCGCTGTTCTAAACCCTAGTGTTCCCCTAGAGCTATCGGATTCCGCAGGCTCTTATCCCACCTCCCCGTGGCCCTCTCTCCGGACTGCACCACCCTAAATGGCAGGAATTCGGAGAAATTGCGGTGTCACGTCCGCGGCTACACCCCCAGCCGCGTCTGCGCCAACTCCAGCAACACGTGGGGACCATGAATCTGGGCGTCTGCACTCCGCTTGGGTACTTATGTGGGTATACTTATGCGATTATTTATTATAACCAAGTTGGACCGAGAAGTCTGTTTCCTGTTTCTACACTGGATTCTTTCAAACTTCTGTCCAAGGGAGTTTTGTACTCGATTTGAGAAGGGACGCAGTTTGCAGCCAAGGCCACCGCGGCGGTCAATTGAGCCCAGGGCACCAGTGATGTGGTAATGGGATGGGGAGGAATAGTGGCCCTTGGTCTTCGGGGGCGCCACCTTTCTTCCCCACTTCGAGCGGTCGGGCAGCACGCTTCAGAGCGCCTTGTCAAACCCGACTGTGACTCTCAGCGTCGAAACTCGGGGACTTTAACTCATTCATACCTGGGCTTTGCTGGGTATAGGGCAAGTAATCAGAAGATTTACCCGAAAGAAGGTTTATTCATTAAGCGTTGGACACAAATGCCAGATCGGGAATGTGTGAGGTAGCTTGAATATCCCCATAACTACCTCCATAGATTAGGGTGGGGGGCGTCTGATGCAAAAAGAAATTACCCTATTAAACTAATAAGCATATTTTCTACGCCTGGCTACCCCCGGCATCCTCCCATCCCCCACTCCTTTCTCCAAACCACAAAAGTTGGGGAAATCACATAAAGCGTAAGTCTGTCAAGGTGAGGGAGAGAGGATACTCGGTTTTTAAAAAAACAACCTCTTCAATAAGAAAAGTGGGTTAAATTTTCCATTTCTAGGTGTTAATCTTGATGTTACTGCCACATTAAAATTGAAGGTGGATTGCGACAAAAGAATCCCATAGCACAGGTCGGAATTTTCGCAATTAAAAATTAAAATAAAAAGACATCCTTCTCCTTGTCTCCCCTTCCCCCATTAGCTATCCCCGCTAGGACTAAGGACAGGGAGAGGGGAAGACTGCAGACCCTCTGCGTGTGCCCGGGAGGCGGCGATGCCACTTGTTGCTACACGTCCAGAAGAGGTGATTTCCGAACTGATGTGGTGGGGATTCAGAGATAAACTCCCTTCTTTTGGATGCAATGTCCTAGAGGCCGAGTCGGGCGGCGAGCGCTCAGTGCCTGGAGAAGTGCTTATTATTTGAACTCTGGATCATCTTTGCTTGAAATGCTTTGTCTTGTAGGTCTGGGAATTTACTCTGCGCAGTTCAACGCTAGGCACGCGCGCACTCACAGGCACGGGTAGTCCGCAGGGGGAGGGTGTGTGGCACAGGAGCTTTGGACTGTCACGGTCCCTGCCCTTGGGAAGGAGGGCGAGGGAGACGCCTCGGAGTGGCTGCTGGTGTGAGACAGGTGACTTGAAAGGTCCTGCTCCAGTTGCCTTAGTTGTGGACAGCTGTGGACAAGGGTGCTGGGGGTGGTCCAGGTGCGCGACCAGCGCCGGTCTCAGTAAAGGGCAGAGGTGTCGAGGGCAGTGAGACTGGACAAGGGCAGGTGGATTTTCCGGATTCCGAGTTCATCTGTCTACTGGGTCATTCTCTGTTGAGAAAGTGCGCGACACTCGAGAAAGGAAGAGAGTGACACTAACCAAGTGTCCATGCAGGGCTGACCCGTTCGCCATGGGAGAGAGGTCGCGAGGCTTGTCCGCACTCGGTTCCCGCAGAGGCTGCAAGTAGCACGGTAGTTTCGCCCGCGCCGGGCCCTGCCAGCCTTTGCCTTCAGCGTCCTCCGGTGGCATCGTCCGGGTTTTGCCGAGCAGAAGCCGAGGACTTGAGCAACTCCCTGTGGCTTTGGAATGACCACGCCTTAGAGCTGTGAAAAACTGCCTCGTGGTACTTTGGGGGCGGACAGGTTAAACAAAGTGCGGGATTTGTCTGGGTTTTTACCTAAAATGAAACCGGTGATATTGGGTGCTTAAATGACGTTCTGCTAGGACCTTGGAGTGGGGATGGAATGGGGTGGAAGGGCGTGAGTGCTAGGCTTAGGACAACGCAGGATCTGCCCAATTTTAGGAAACTCCCTCTCCGGGGCTTTCTGGAGCTCTAGGTGGGAGCTCCCAAGTGAAAGCGCTGCCGCGCTCACGGTCATCTCCCCACATTATGACACTGGCGTTGCCCTCCAAACTCTAGATCCTGGAGGACAAATCTCAATGCACGGGCTGGAACCAGCAAGAGTCTCTGCCCGCCGTGGCCCTTTGACATGGACCCTTTTCCTTTCATTATTAGTGCATATTTACGCCGACAGGGTCCGCAGTGCGACTGGCAGGCACCTCACCGCCCCCTCGCGCCCGGTGCCAACTGCAGGGCTGCTGCGACAGCTGGGCCACAGCCTTCTAGTGCCTTCCGTCCCCTCCCTGAGGCCACACTTCAGTCATTCACCTCCTCCCCCGGCCCCAAACTCGGCCGCTTTCCCTCCCCCGCGAGCTCAGGGAGCCAATCCTGCCGGAGCGAGTGAAAGCTCAGGTCGGTGTGTAGGTGTCCGTGTGCATGCGTAGGAGCACACAAGACTGCGATCTGCGACCCTACTGCTGCCCTCCTCTCGGGATCCACCCACGTGGAACCCGCTGGCCCCCCGCAGGTTCCCAGCACCAGTCTCCGGAGCTCAACTGCGGTGCAGCTCCTCCAGGCCCCGAGGCGCCCCTGGTCAATCTCAGTTTTTCTGCATGCGGGGGGTTGGGCAGCTGGGAAGCCCATTTGTCCCCCACCTGCACCCCTAACCAACAAAGCTGCCTGGCTTCCTACTCCTTCCCGGAGTGGGAAGGAGTCCGCGGCGTCGCGGAAGACAGGAGCGTGGAAAGTGCCTCTCGGCGCGGGGACACTGTAAGTGTCCATGTCTCTCTCCCTGGCTTTGCCTACTGGGTGCAGGGCTGGAGCTGCAGGTACCGCCTGCACCAGGTAGGCACCCAACCCTCTGTTCTTCCAGAGCTGGCACCCGCCAGCCGCGGCGCAGTAGGGAGGAGGCCCCGCAGCGCCGGTTCCTCTAAACCCACGTGCCCCTCGTGTGCGCGCCCCCGGCCTGCAGATGCTCCTCGGCTGGCGCCGCCAGGATTTCCGGGCGGCCCCACCCTCCTGGGCCGCCTAGCTGCCGGCATTGGTAGTCTTCTCCGCGTCTCCGCTGCAGCATCTAAGACCAGGAGCCGCTTCTGCCAGCGGCGCAGCTCTGCACGCCCGAGGACCGCTGCCCAGAGGCCTCGCCTGCAGCCAGAGTCCCGCACTCACCTTCCCTTGTGGACCATGGGGTTCAGTCGCTGCACACCGGCTGTTGAGCCATCACCCACGTTCTCCTGGAGGGGGAGCGGGAGGGCGTTCCCGAGGCGCCAGCACCTTCCTCAAGCCCTTGCCTGGCTTTCTGCACAGCACCTTCCTCGGCCCCCTCCCTGACAGCAGGGAAGGCACAGCTCTCGCCCTCCCTCCCGCTTGCTCTTGCTGGCTGTCACACCAACGCCCATCTCTACACCACCTGTACGCATACCTGAACACCGAGAAGCAGGGCCATTCTCTCGCGAACACCTAATTCCAACACTATGTAGCGCGGATCACGTAGCCCGTAGCAAGGTGAGGGAGTGGCATTTATGGGCTAGGAGGTTTATTTAAATTTAAGAAATAGCCTTCTGCTTCTTGACCTTAGGTGAAGGGCTGGCACTTACAGGCTAGACGTCTTCTTAAAATTTTAAAAAATAGCC
Organism: Arctocebus calabarensis; assembly: GCA_963573935.1. Taxonomy (NCBI): domain Eukaryota; kingdom Metazoa; phylum Chordata; class Mammalia; order Primates; family Lorisidae; genus Arctocebus; species Arctocebus calabarensis. The sequence goes on from CAUYON010031764.1 coordinate 29,961, forward strand.
TTCTGCCTCTTGGCATTTGCATTCTAAAGAGTATTGTACTTTATTTTAGAACATATATAGCCCAGAAGCATTCATACATCTTTTTAAAAAAATAAAGTGTTTTGAGACAATCGTAGATTCACATACAGAGATTCTGTGAGCCCTTTACCCATTTTCACCCAATGGTAACAAATCCCAAAGCTATGGTAGAATATGGCAACCAGGATACAATCCACCTATCTTATTTAGGTTTCCCCGATACTCAATCCGCTCTACGTCTTTCCTTCTCTTCCCCTTCCTCGGTGTGTGTAATTAGTTCTATACATTTTTTTACATGTATAAGTTCATGTATCACCACGACAATCAAAATACAGAACTGAACTTACCAGAGCATCCTTCTTATTGCCTTTAATAACCACACCTACCTGGGGAAGAGCCGCCATCCCTGATATTCACTAAGCCATTTTTTCCAATTTTGCCATTTCAAGAATGTTCTATTGAAATTATACAATAATGTAGTCTTTGGGGATTGTTCTTATGGATTCAGCAAAATTTCCTTGAAATTCATTCAAGTTATTGTGTGTAATCAATAGCTCATCCTTTTTTATTACTGGGTAGTATTCATAGTATGGAGGTAAACAAAAGTAAACTATTTACCATTCACTTGTTGAACTGCTTGTTGAAGGAGTGTTTCCAGATTTTTATTATTATAAATGAAGCTGCTATGAACATTCCTGTACAGGTTTTTGTGGGAACATAATTTTTCTCTGGAATAAATGCTCAAGAGGGCAATTGCTGGGGCATATGGTAAATACATTTAGTATTGTAACGACAGCCAGTCTTTTTCAGAATGCCTATACCATTTTGCATTTCTAACAGCAATGTAATTTTTTCCTCATATTTGGCAGCATTTAGTGTTGTCACTATTTTTTATTTTAGCTATTCTAAAAGTGTAGTAATATCTCATTGTGGCTTTAATTTGTATTTCCCTGATAGCTAATGATGTTGACCATCTTTTTTATATGTTGATTTGCCATCTGTATACCCTTTTTCTTTTGTCTCTTTTTGGTGAAATGTTTGTTCATATCCTTTGCCCATGTACTCTTTAGAGGTTTGTTTTGGTTTTGGTTTAACTGTGGTGTTTTGAAGAGTTCTTCATATATTCTAGAAAATATCCTTTGTAAGATGTAGGATTTGCAAATATTTTGTCCCAGTCTCTAGGTTGTCTTTTCATCTTCTTTGCATGAACTATTGCAGAACAAACCTTCCTAATATTTTTTTTTTTTTTGAGACAGAGCCTCAAGCTGTCACCCTGGATAGAGTGCTGTGGCATCACAGCTCACAGCAACCTCCAATTCCTGGGCTCAAGCAAGTCTTCTGCCTCCGCCTCCCAAGTAGCTGGGACTACAGGCGCCCGCCACAATGCCCGGCCATTTTTTGGTTGCAGCCGTCATTGTCGTTTGGAGGGCTTGGGCTGGATTCGAACCTGCCAACTCAGGTGTACGTGGCTGGCGCCTTAGCCCATTGAGCCACAGGTGCCTAGCCAAACCTTCCTAATTTTGATGAGACTCACTTTTTTCATTCTTTCATTTTATGAATCTTGCTTTTGGTGTGAAGTCTAAGAACGTTTATTTAGCCCTAAATCTTGAAGATTTTCTCCAATTTTAAAAGTATGTCTTATGTTTCTACATTTTACATTTAAGTATGCAATTTAGTTTTTCTATAAAATGTAAGTTTCACTTGATGTCCTTTTTTTTTTTTTTTACCGTGGACACCCAGTTTTTATAGCATTATTTGTTGAAAAGATTATTATTCTTCCATGTAATTGCTTTCGTGCACTTATAAAAAATCATCTGGAATATTTGTGTGAGTTTATTTTCTAGTTGATCTGATATCCTGTGGCCATGCTGAATTACCTGTCATGTCTAGGAGTTTTCTATTAATCATGTTTTCTGCAAATAACACCAATTTTATTTCTTCCATTCTCATCTAAATACCATCTATTCTTTTTCATATCATATTTCATTGGCTAGAACTTTCAGTACTATGTTGGTAAGAGTAGTGAGAGCAGATCTGATCTTTTGCCATTGCAAAAATGCCTTTTATCCCATTGCAGTAATTCTCTTTTATTCTTAACTTGCTTTGAGTTTTTGTAATGAATCGGTGCTATATGCTATAAAATGCTTTTTTTTTTTTTTTGCATCCAGTGACATGATCCTATAATACAGTGAAATAATATCATTGATTGATTTTCAAATGTTGAACCAGCTTTGCCTACTTGGAATAAATCACACTTGGTCATGGAGTATAATTCTTCTTATACCTACTTGCATTCAATTTTGTTGTGAGTTTTTGCATCTAAGTTTATAAGAGATATTGGCATAAGCTTTCCTTTTTTACTGTGTTTCATTTGGTATCAGGCCCTCATAACATGAATTAAGGATGTTCCCTCATCTTCTGTTTATGGGATAGATTATATAAAATAGTTGGTAATTCTTCTTTACATGTTTGATAGAATTTTTTAGTGAAATCATTTGACCCTGAACATATTTTGAATGGGCTTTTAAATTACAAATTATAAATTTAATTTCTTTAATGGTTGATAATAGGACTAGTCAGATCATCTCCCATTATGATTGAGTTCTCATGGTTTATAGTTTTAAAAAATTGTTCATTTTTCTAAATTTTTGAATCTCTTCTAAGAGTAAAACATGAAATTATTTGTAGTAGTTCTTTATTATTTTCCTTTTAGCTACTGCAGGATCTATAGTAACATCCCCAGTTTCATTCCTGATACTGGTAATTCATGTCTTCTCTGTTTTATTTTCATCAGTCTTGTTAAGGGTTATCAATTTTATTGATTTTGTTTACAAAACAGCTTTTTGTTTTATTGATTTTTCTCTATTGTGTTCTTACTTTTAGTTTTCTCATCTTTATCTTTATTTTTTCCTTCCTCTTGTTGCTTTGGGTGTAATTTGCTGTACTTTTCTAGCTGCTTGAGCTAAGAACATACTTTGCTAGTTTGAGACTTTTCTTCTTTTCTAAATGTAAGAACTTAGTGCTATGAATTTCCCTCTTGGCACTATTTAAACTATGTCTCACAAATTTTGACATGTATCTTTATATTTATTCAGGTCTATTATATTTAAAATTTCTTCTGAGACTTCTTTGAAACATGGTTTATTTAGAAGTGTGTTGTTTAAGTTCCAACCATTGGAGATTTTGTTATTTAACTTTCTTGATTCTGTTATAATCAGAGAATATACTCTGTATGATTCAAATAGTTTGAGTATGTAGAAGTTTGTTTTATGAGCCAAGATGTGGTCTGTCTTAGTGAATGTCCTACTGGCTTTTGAAAAAAAAAAACATATATTCTGCTATTGTTGGATGGAGTGTTCCATGTATGTTGATTAGATCCTATTGTTTGATGATTGTGTTGAGTTCTTCAATGGGTTAACCAATTTTCTGTCTAGTAGTTTAATTAGTTGCTAAAAGGGGAGTGTGGTAATTCCCAAATATGAATATAATTTTAAATTTGTCTATTTCTTCTTTTAGCACTATCAGGGTTTTTTTTTTCCTCATGTATTTGGAAACTTCATGGTTTAGAGCATACACAATTTAGATTTCTATGTCTTCTGGGGAAGTCGATCCTTATATCACTACGTAATGGTCATCTTTGTTTCTAGTAATTTTCTTTGCTCTAAAGTCTACTTTATCTCAGTATAGACACTTCTGCTTTTGAAAAATTAATATTTGAATGGTATATCTTTTTTATCCCTTTAATTTCAATCTATCTATATTATAGAATTTGAGTATTCATGAATATCATTAAAAGTTTTCTTTGTTGGAAATTGATTTATTTTGTCCAATAAAAAGCTTATGGTTCTGTGACATTGGATTTGGCAATGATTCTTTGGTTATAATACCAAAAGCACAGGTAACAAAAGAAAAAATAAATTAGATTTCATCAAAATTAAAAATTTTTGTGCCTTATAGTATACTATCAAAGGAGTGAAAAGAATGGGAGAATACATTGTAAATCATATATGTGATAAGGAATGAATAGCTAGACTATATAAACAACTACAAATTAATAACAATAGTAGCAAATTCAAAAATGGGCAGACACCCTAAGGCTTGGCCTGGGCAGTAAGGTGTCCACAGCAGTAAATTTCCTCAGAGCAAAGGAGCTAGACCTGCTTACACTAGAAGTACTAACAGCAGCTCTACCCAATCTCAGAGTTCATACCAAGTTACTGTCCAGGCATGGATATACCCACCACAACCACCATTGTGCACTTTTATGGAGTATAGCATGTGGACCTATCTGTTTGGAGCTATATCTCTGCCTACCCCCAAAGCCCAGTCTGCATCCTAACCCAATTGCAGAACTCCAATAGTATTATATAGCCTAGAAATGCACCTTGTGATCCTTCCCAATCAGATAGGATTTCAGTGCCCAGCCACCAACTCTGTCTGATTTCAGAGTGCAGTTAGTGGCCTTGCTAGACAGTGAAGCCTAGCCAGCAGCCCCACTCAACCTTAGATCAAAGATAATGGCCCAACCACTAGAGAACTTGGAGCAAGATCTTCCTGCCTGGGGTTGTTAGTAGCCAGCCCATCCAGAATCACAGGATAGACTAAATAGTAAAGGTTTACCCAAAGAATACATATAAAGGTCAAAAAAGAGGCTGTCTTGTCAAATACATGTACAGCAATGCATGGGCACAGAGATTATAAAGAATCAAGGAGTTATATCACCACCAAAAGAAACATAGAAATTTCTAATAATAGATCCTGAAGAAATAAAGATCTGTAAAAATGATAAAAGAATTCACAATAATTATCTTAAGGAAGTTCAGCAAACTATAAAATTACTTAGTTAGAAAATTAAATGAAATCTGGAAAGCAGTGCATAAACAAAATGAAAAGTTGGACCAAACAACAATAGCAACAACAATAACAAAAACCCAAATAAACAAAGGGAAATCCTAGTGATGAAAAATATAATGACTGATTTAGAAATTTTAATAGAAAGCTTCAACAGCAAACTCAATCAAATAGAAGAATCAGTGAGCTTGAAGACAGATCATTTGAAAAATTATACAATCAGAGGAGCTAAATGAAACAAAGAACATGGAAAGGGATGAAGAAAGCTTGTAAAAATTATGGAACATTATCAAGAGAACTAGTATTTGAATAATAGAAGTTAAAAATGAGAAGAAAGAGAGAAATGGTCAGAAAACATATTTAAAGAAACAATGACTACAAACTTTGCAAATCTGGGGAAAAATGCCAACATGCAGGTACAGGAAGCACAGAGGTCTCCAATAAAATTAAACTCAAAGAGGAGTTTATGAAATATAATAAACTACCAAAAATCAAAGATAAAGTAAAAATTCTGAGAGCAGCAAAATTTAACAAATTATTTATCAGGTACTACATACAAGAAAGTCCCAATACAGCTATCAGCAGAAACCCTGTAAGACAGAAAAGAATAGGGTGACATATTCAAAATGCTGAGGGGAAAAACTGCCATCAAAGAATACTTTACTCAGGAAATCTGTCCTTTAGAAATGAGGAAAAAAGAAAAACTTCCCCATACAAACAAAAGCTAAAGGAATTTATCATCACTAGACCTGCTTTACAAAACTTGCTAAAGGACAGGATTTTTTTGTAAGCTGATAGGAAAAGATGCTAATTAGTAACATAAAACATGTCAAATCACAAAACTGAAAGTTATAAGAAACATATAGTCATGTTCAGAATACTCTAATACTGTAATGGTATTGTATAAAACAATTTTATCTTTAGTATGAGCATTAAAAGACAAAACTATTTGAAACAACTATAGCAAAAATAAATCATTAAAGGATACAATCTGCAAAATGATGGAAATATTGACATCAGAAACATATAATGGTCATAAAACATCAACTAAAAAAATAAGGTGGAGGAGTAAAAATGTAGAATTGTTGTGTGGAATCAAAGTTAAATTGTTATCAAAGTTAACTGTTGAAAAGTAGCCTATTGAATGATTTTTTTGTTTGTTTGTTTTTTGAGACAGATTGTCACTATGTTGCCCTTGGTAGACTGCCATAGTGTCACAGCTGACAGCAACCTCCAACTCTTGGGCTTAAGAGATTCACTTCCCTCAGCCTCCCAAGGAGCTGGGACTACAGATGCCTGCCACAACGCTCAGCTATTTTGTTGTTGTTGTTGTAGTTGTCATTGTTGTTTAGCAGTTCTGGGCGAGTTTGAACCTGCCAGCCACAGTGTATGTGGCCAGCACCCTAACAACTGAACTACAGATGCCAAGCCTTAAAAGATGTTTTTTGAGAGCCTCATGGTAACCACAAAGGAAAAATCTATAGTAGATGCACAAAAAAAAAAAGAAAGAAAGAAAGAAAGGATTCAAAGCATAGCACTACAGAAAACCACTACATCACAAAGGAAGATGTCCAGAAAGGGAGAAAGAAACAAAATATCTACCAAAAAAAAAAGAGGAAAGAAAGAAATTTGCAAAATGGCAGTATAAGTCCTTACCTATATATAATTACTTTATTTTTTCCCACTAATTACTTTGAATGTAAGCAGATTAAATTCTCCATAAAAAGACATAGTGTAGATGAATTGATAAACAAATAAGACCCAACTATATACAGCCTAGAAAAGACTTGCCACACTTTTAAAGGTATACATAGACTGAAAATGAAGGGATGAAAAAGATATTCCATGGTAATGGAAACAAAAGGCAGCTGAGGTAGCTGTATTTATTTTAGGCAAAACTGTAAACAGAGACAAGGACATTATATAATGATAAAGAGGTAACTCATGAAGGGGTATAACAGTTGTAAATATATAAGTACCCAAAATCAGAGCACCTAAATATGTAAAGCAAATATTAAAAGATCTAAAAGGAGAGATAGATTGAAATACAATAAGAGTAGGGGACTTAAATATGACATGTTCAACCATGGACATATCATCCAGACAGAGAATTAATAAGGAAACACTAGGCTTATAATACACTTAAAACCAAATGAACCTAATAAGCACATACAGAACATTTCATCCAACGGCAACAGATATACATTCTTCTAAGCTGCACACCCAACCTTCTCTAGCATAGATCAGCTATTAGGACATAAAATAAGTCTGAGCAAATTTAAGAGTATTGAAAACATATGAAGTAGTTTCTGATCACAATGACATGAAATTAGAAGTCAGTAATAAAAGAAATCTTGGAAAATTCACAAACATGTATTAAACAACAACCTTTAGAACAACTAATGAGTCATAGACTAAATCAAAAAGGAAACCAAAAATATCTTGAGGCAAACAAAAATGGAAATACAACATACCAAAACTTATGTGATGCAACAAATTAGTTCTAAGAGGGAAATTGATTGCAATAAATCAGAAAAGAAGAATGTTCTCAAACAACCTAATGTTACATCTCAAGGAACTAGAAAAAGAAGAATAAGCTATGCCAAAATTAACGGAAAGAGATAGCAAAGATCAGAGTAGAAATAAATAAAATGGAGACCAGAAAACAACAGAAAAAAAAATCAACAAAACTAAGAGTTTTTTTCTTGAAAAGATTAAAAAAAAACAAAAACCCAACAAACTCTTAGTTAAATCAACTAAGAAAAACAGAGAAGAGACTCAAAATCAGAAAGGAAAGGGGAGACGTAACAACTGATACTGCAGGGTGGTGCCTGTGACTCAAAGGAGTAGGGTGCCGGCCCCATAAGCCGGAGGTGGCGAGTTCAAACCCAACCCCAGCCAAAAAAAAAAAAAAAAAACAAACGCAAAACAACTAATATTGCAGAAATACAAAAGTGCATAAGAGATTACTGTGAACAATTATATGGTAATAAATTGAGTAACATAGAAGAAATGTATAAATTACTAGACACATACAACCTACCCAGATTTAATTATGAAAAAATTAAAAATATCACAGACCAATAATGACTAAGGAGATTGAATCATTAGAAAGACATTGTCCATCAAAAAAATGCCCATGACCTAGAAGTCCTTGCCAGAGCAATTAAACAAGAGAAAGAAATTAAAGGCATACAAATAGGAAAGAAAGATGTCAGTGTTTGCTGACAACATGATCTTATATATCAAAAACTTTAAAAACACTACCAAAAGCCTACTAGATCTAATAAGTGAGTATAGTAAACTTTCAGGATGCAAAATCAGCACATGAAAATCAGTAGCATTTCTGTACACTAATAATGAGTTATTGACAGAGAAAACAATAAAGCAATCCATTTACGATAACTACAAAAAACACTTAGGAACTAACTGAAGAGGTGAAATATCTATATACCGAAAAATGATTAAACTTTAATGAATGAAATTGAAGAAGACACAAATAAATGGGAATATAGGTATCCCAAATGTCACCATATGTATATACGCAGGGAAAATGGGAAATTGTAGATAAATGTACCTTTACTTACAAAATATCCATTACAAAATTTGACAAAATATTTATAAAATTTATATATATAAATATATAAAATTTATATATATATTAATATATATATGAAATACTAAAATATAATATAGAATATGAGTTCATTCATTTTTCCTATGTATGGCAACCTTTGGGACACCCTATATATTCCATGGGTTCATGGATTGGAAAAACTAATATTGTTAAATATCTATGTTAGCCAAAGCAATCTACAGATTCAATGCAACCCCTTTCAAAATTCCAATGTTATTTTTCACAGAAATTCAAAAAAACGATCCTAAAACTTATATGTGACCAAACCCTAAATATCCAAGACCATCTTGAGCAAAAAGAGCAAAGGTGGAGGCATCACAGTACTTTCTTTCAAACTATATTACAAAGCTATAGCAAGTAAAATAGAATGGTACTGATAAAAATACGTACATCAACCAATGGAGTCCAGAAATGAACTCATATGTTTACTATCAAGTGATTTTTTTCAGTGAAGGTGCCAGGAACACAAAATGGGAAGTAGATAGTCTCTTTCATAGACAGTGTTGAGAAAACTGGATATCCACACACATGAGAATGAAGTTAGATCCTTATCTTAGACTATATACAAAAATCAACATAAAGTTGATTAAAGACATAAGACCTAAAACTGTAAACTAGAAGAAAACACAGACGGAAAACTTCAACATTTGTCTAGGCAATGACTTTTTAGATTTGAGCCCTAAAGCATAGGTGATAAAAGTAACAATAGATAAATGAATGGCCTCTACACTACAAAAGAAATAATCAACAGTATGAAGAGAAAACCTATAGACTCAGAAAAAATAATTTCAGGCCATACATCTGATAATAGGTTAATATCTGAAATATATAAGGATCTCAAACAACTTAATTCACAAGAAAACAATTACTCAATTAAAAAGTGAGCACAGGACCTGAATAGATATTTCTCAATAGAAGGCACACAAAGGGACATCAGATATACGAAAAAATGCTCAACATCACCAATCATTAGGGAAATGAATATTAAAGCCACAGTGAGATATCATCTCCCACCTGTCAGAATGGCTATTAGCAGAGAGATGGAAGTTACATGTTGCCAAGAATGTAGACACTAAATTTGATCTTAGTCAAATGGCCCAGAAATGATTGGCAAGAATGTGGAGAAAAGGGAACCCTTGTACCCTGTTCTTGGGAATGTAAATTAGTATAGCTAGTATGAAAAACTATAAGAAGGTTCCTGAAAAAATGAAAAATATAATTACTGTATGATCCAGCAATTCTACTTCTGGGCACACATCCAAAGTATTTGAAATTCATATGTCAAAGATAACCGCACTCTCATGTTCATTTTAGCATGATTCACGATGGCTAAGTTATGGAATAAACAGAAGTATTTATCAATGGTTGAATGGATAAATAAAATATATGTATGTATAATGAAATATTATTCAGCCTTAAAAAGGAATTCTGTCATTTGCTACAACATGAATAAACCTACAAGTTATTGGACTAAGTGAAATAAGCCAAGCACAGAAGGACAGAAACCACATTATCTCACTTACATGTGGAATCTAAAACAATTGAACTCAGAGAACAGGATGGTGGTTATCAGAGGCCTGGAAATAAGGGGAATTGAGAGATATTAGTCAAGGGTACCAAGTCCCCATTAGACAGGCAGCATAAATTTTTTGAGGTCCATTGCACAGCATGGTGACTATAGTTCATAATAATTTAATGCATATTTCAAGGTTGCTAAGAGTAAATTTCAAATGTTTATACCATAAAAAATAAAATTTAAGGTAATGGAAATATCAATTGGCTTGGTTTAATCATTCCATATTGTATACATTATAATAATACTTCATACCTTATACATATACATAATTTAAAAATGGCCAAAAGACTTGAATAAACATTTCATTAAAGACATACAAATGGCCAAAAACCACATGAAAAGATGTTCAGCATCAACAGTCATTATAGAAATGTAAATCAAAATCAAAGTGAGATACCACTTCATACTCATTAGGATGGCTATTAAAAGCAAACAAACAAACAAAAAATCCCAACCCCTCCTAAACAGAAAACAAGAAGTGGTGGCAGAGTGTGGAGAAATTGGACCTCTTGTGTTTTGTTGGTAGGAATGTAAAATTGTGCAGCTACTATGGAAAACAGCACTATATGGTGGTTCCTCAAAAAAATTAAACATAGAATTACCATATGACCAATTTACAATCATTCACACTTTCATGTGAAGAATAGATCACAACTATGGCCCAAGATGAAGGAGGGAGGAGGGGGGATAGGAAGGGAGGGGGGAGGTCAGGTAGAAGGAGGGTGAATGGTAGGATCACACCAATGGTGCATAATGCAAGGGTGCATGTCGGATCTATTATTATAGAGTATAAATATCTTAACACATTAACTAAGTAAATGAGATGAGGTATATATTAACCAGTGTGATGTAAGCATTCCTAATTCTATATGAAATCAGCACATTGTACTCCATAAATGCATGAATGGATACATAATGTATGGGTTTATGATTTAATAAAAAAAAGGTAGGGTGGCGCTTGTGGCTCATTGAGTAGGGCGTCAGACCCCTATGCCAAAGGTGGCGGGTTCAGGCCCCGCCTCGGCAGATAGCCGGGCGTTGTGGTGGGAGCCTGCAGTTCCAGCCACTCGGGAGACCGACTCAGGAGAATCGCCTAAGCCCAGGAGTTGGAGGTTGCTGTGAGCTATGAGACAGAAAAGGATAGAAAGGAAGATATAGGAAGAAAGAAAATGTATGTGCACAATACAATTATCTCTGTACACAAACGACATGATCACACATGTAGAAAAAAAAAAGGGTAAAAAAATTACTATATGATCAGCAATTCCACTACTGTGCATATACTCAAAAAATTGAAAGCAAGTGGATATTTTTATATATGTTCATAGAAGCATTGTTCATAACAATCAAATGTCCCTTAAGAGAAAAACAAATAAATAAAATGTGGTGTATACATAAGTGGAATATTTTTCAGCCTTAAAAAACAATGACATTCTGATATTACATACTACTACATGGATAAACCTTGACAATATTATGCTAAGTGAGTTAAATCAGACACAAAGGGACTGTAGGATATCGTAGGATTCCACTTACATAAGATAACTACAATAGGCAATTCATAAAGACAGAAAGTAGACTAGGGTTTACTATGGCAGGGGAGAGGAGGAGTTGGAGGCAATTTTTTAATGTGCACAGAGGTTCAGTTTGGGAAGAAGAAAAAGTCCTGGAAACAGATCGTGGTGATGGTTATACAGGGTTGTGAATGTACTTAATGCCACTGAACTGTGAACTGTATATTTCAGTTAAAATGATACATTTTTTTTTAATAATTTTATTGAATCATAATTATGTTCATTGGTGCAATCACAGGGCACGATTTATAATTTTCTTTTCTTGTTAGGTCTTGTCCTGGTTTGGGGATCAAGGTGATATTTGCTTCATAGAATGTGTTGGGTAGTATTCCATCTTTTTCAATATTTTGGAAGAGGTTCAGTAATATAGGTACTAGTTCTTCTTTAAAGGTTTGGTAGAATTCTGATGTGAAGCTGTCTGGTCCAGGGCTTTTCTTTTTAGGGAGTTTTTGT